>PVJS01043210.1:0-17161 GCA_004027185.1 Glis glis | reverse complement strand
AAAAAAAAAAAAAAAAGAAAGAATTAGAGACATGTAGAAAGTTGCAATACATTTCAGAGTGTTCCTTGTGCCCACCCTGCTTCCCCCAAAGATATAATTTATATAACCACAGTATAATACAAAAGCAGATCTATATCCAAATGATTGTGTGTGTGTGTGTGTGTGTGTGTGTGTGTGTGTTACTGGGGATTGAACCCAGGGGCAGTCTACCTCCGAACTACACCCCAGCCCTATTTTTACTCTTTATTTTGAAACAGGACCTCACTAAATTGTGGAGGGCCTCACTAAGTAGCTGAGGCTGGCTGCGAACCCGTAATCCTCCTGTCTCAGCCTCCCAAGTACTGGGATTACAAGCCTGCTAAGTAGCTAAGGCTGGCTACAAACCTGTGATCCTCCTGTCTCAGCCACCCAAGTACTGGGATGACAAGCGTGTGCCACCATGCCTGGCTTATTTTTTATTTTTTGAAACAGGGTCTCACTAAATTGTGGAGGGCCTCGCTAAATTGTTGAGGCTGGCCTTGAACCTGTGATCCTCTTGTCTCAGCTTCCCAAGTATTGGGATTATAAGCATGTGCCACCACGCCTGGCTTATCCAAATGATTTTTTTTTGTGGTATTGGGTATTGAACTCAGGGGCTATACCCCCAGCCCTATTTTTTATTTTGAAACAGGGTCTCACTAAGGTGTGGAGGGCCTCACCACTAAGTTGCTGAGGCTGGCCGTGAACCTGTGATCCTCGTCTCAGCCTCCTAACTCTTTTTTTTTTTTTTTTTGGCGGTACTGGGGATTGAACACAGGGACATTCTACCTCTGAGCTACACCCCCAGCCCTATTTTTTATTCATTATTTTGAAACAGGGTCTCACTAAGTTATGGAGGGCCTCACTAAGTAGCTGAGGCTAGCCGCGAACCCCGATCCTCTGGTCTCAGCCTCCCAAGTACTGGGATTACAAGCATGCGCCACCACACCCGGCTTAAATCTTTTTGTTTTATATAAACTTTTATGGGTACATTAGTCTCACATCATAATGTAGTTCATAGTGATAGTGACATACATGCACACAGCACTTGGTGGGCTTTCCCCTGGCTCCCTCCCCATTCTCCCCCCTTCCCCATTCAGGGGATTGAGGCTGACACCGGTATTCTCACATATGTACATAATGTTCATGGTAGTAATTCCTTCATTGATCCTCCCTCTCCCCCCTCCCTTTCCCCTAGACCACCTCCCTGGCTCCACTGAGGTTTCTCCTCCATTATCTGGAGTCCCTCTGGTATCCCAATTACACCCTAGCTTCTGCATTGAGAGAAAACATATGACCCTTCACTTTCTGTAACTGGCAAATGTCACTTAACATGATGTTCTCCAGGTCCATCCATTTTCCTACAAATGACATAATTTTGTTTTTCTTTAATACTGAGTAGAATTGTGTGTATATTCCATAATTTTGTAATCCATTCATCTGTTGATGGACACCTACATTGGTTCCATAATTTGGCTCTTGTGAATTGTGCTGCTATGAACATGGATATACATATATTACTGTAATTCTCTGATTTCAGTCCCTGTGGAAAGATACCCAGGAGTGGTATAGCTGGATCCAAATGATTTTTTTTTCTTTTTGCGGTACTAGGGATTGAACCCAGGGGCATTCTACCTACGAGCTACACCCCAGGGCTATTTTTTATTCATTATTTTGAAACAGGATCTCACTAAGTTGCTGAGGGCCTCATTAAATTACTACAGCTGGCTTTGAACCTGTGATCCTCCTGTCTCATCCTCCCAAATACTGGGATTACAAGCATGCCACCACACCTGGCTCTTAAATGATTTTTTAAAGTAAATTTCAAATGGTTTGAAAAGCATGAAAGTACTAACAAAAGAGGCCATAAACGAATCAGCAGATTTCAACTAAGCATTTAACAAAAAGGGCATTGAAAAATGATTCAGTACTTTGCCACATTCAAATTCAAATTCTTTCTAAGTTTGAAAAGGTCCCTTGTTAAAACCAGATAATCAAAACTCAGGCCAAGAGCACACCTAGCGAAGTTTCCAGAAGGCTAGCCATAGGCAGTCTCTGGCAAAGTACTGATTTGTGTGATTTGTTCTAATTTTAGTCCAGAATAGAGAATAAAGAAATACTGCATAAAGAATACTATATAAAGAATAAAGAAAACTGTAGTAGAATCAAGTTTCCACCTAACATAGAAGGTTAATTACACATATGCTGGCTAGCAGAGTGACATTTATGTCCACACTAATTGCTGGAAGGTAATAATATGTCAGAAGGATTTAAAAGGTACCTCATTAGCTGGGCACAGTGGTGTACACCTGTAATCCCAGCTACTTGGGAGACTGAGACAGGAGGATTGCAAATTTGAGGCTAGCCTGAGCAAGTCTCTGTCTCAAAAATAAAAAATAAAAAGGGATGGGAATATAGTTCAAGTGAAGAGTAATTGCCTAGCATGGTTCAATCTCCAGTAGAACACGCACACACACATGCACACGCACACACACTGTATTTTACACATATGTCCTTGAATGATATACAAATACAGATTGGGAGAATTAAAGGATTGGAAGTATATACCAAATATATATGATGAATCCATATGAGCTATATATTTGTATATTTTTCAGATGATTACTGAGCACATTTTAAGTTTATCCCTTCGCTATAAATTGAACAAGAAGTGGAAGGATCCAGGAAAAACATTTGTTACCTGCACTACATTTGGGTACAGAGCAGCACACAGCATTGCTGATATCAGCTTGGGGTTCTCAGCATTTGAGTTTGCCTATGAGAGAAATAGAGCATTAATCTTATAAGAAATTTTACCAAGTAATCTGGCTACTTCTTATGGGTCCTGAAATTTACCATTACATATTTTTTTTTGGTTTTGTTTTGTTTTTTTGTGGTACCGGGGATTGAACCCAGGGGCATTCTACCTCCGAGCTACACCCCCAGCCCTATTTTTTATTCTTTATTTTGAAACATGGTCTCACGAAGTTGCAGAGGGCCTCACTAAGTAGCTGAGGCTGGCCGCGAACCCGGATCTTCGGTTTCAGCCTCCCAAGTACTGGGATTACAAGCATGCGCCACCACGCCCGGCTTTTTCCATTATATTTCATTTGATCTCTATCTTAACTAAACAAAACAAAAAGAACATCTAATTTCTATTTTTTTGTTAGAAAAATTTTGTCTAAGTAAAAAAGTAAATCTACTGGCCCACAGTCACAGAGGACCCACTCCAAAGAGCCCACAACAACTCTGTAGATCTCTGCAAAGGAGTTACAAAGCCGGTGTTCTTCACTGTGACTTGGCCCAGCGAGCCGTCACCAGAGCCAAGCTGATGCCATGCCCCGCCCTGGAGCCTCCACCAGGTGAGCTAAATAAATCTCTTTTTTTATAGGTTAAAAAAAAAAAGCCAGTGTTGTTAAGTATCAGTGGAGAGAGATTCTGATTCATGAGATCTTCAGAATCTCCAGAAGCGAGGAGCATCAAGTTCTTGACGAAGTGCTCTTCCTATAATTATACAAAAGACTGTCCTTGGTGGGGAAATCTGGCCTGATTTGAGAAACATTGCTGGGAACTTTATTGTACTTTTATGAATTTATCAAGAACCAGTGAAATTTAAAAAACAAAACCAACAGCAACAATGAACAGAAAAGCCTTCTTATGCGTGTTAGCTGAACATGTGTGGGAAGAAGAAAATCAAGAGTGCCATTAATCCCCTGCTCATTGGGCTTAGGTGAGGAGGATGTCCAATATGTTGGAGTTCATATTGTATCCATGTGCTAAATAAAGAGAAGTAAGAAGTAACCACACATTCTTTACCTCTTCTCCTGTGGCATCGAGGACCCCATCTCCTGCTTGGGCCCTTTTCTCAATTTCCCGGGCTCTGAGTCCCTCCTTTACAAACCCTATGTCCGATAATAGTTCAGTGAACTGTCGTTTGAGGCTGGCCATTTCCTGAAAGAAGTGGAAAAACCTTGAAGAATGGGCAATGAAATATCAAAGGTGGGTGGCCGGGCTTACAACAACGAGTGCCCACACAGACATGGAACCTCGGTGGTTAGCAATGCAGCTCACATGGACTCATCAAATAGGTATAAAGATGATCTTGTCTGGTTATTTCCAAAAAGGCAGTTTTCACTCATACAAACTGGTAGAGTTACACAGAACTTCAAAAATGTGAGAAAACCCACAGATCATTTATTTAACTCTACATTACTTTTTTTTTGGCATTGCAGATGGAGCCCAGGGGCATTCTACCTCTGAGCTATACCCCAGCCCTATTTTACTTTTTATTTTTGAAACAGGGTCTCACTAAGTTGCTGAGAGCCTTGCTAAATAGCTGAGGCTGGCTTCGAACCTGTGATCCTCCTGTCTCAGCCTCCCAAGTACTGGGATTACATCTGTGCATCACCACACCTGGCTTTACATTATATTTTTATTTATTTTGTTTTATTTGGTACTGGGGATTGAACCCAGGGGCAGACTACATCCAACTTACACCCCCCAGCCCTATTTTATTTTTTATTTTGAAACAGGGTCTCCTAAGTTGCTGAGGCTGGCCTTGAACCTGTGATCCTCCTATCTCAGCCTCCCAAGTGTTGGAATTATAGGCGTGCACCACATCTGGCCTACATTAATTTTTAAATATTTTCATTGAAGTTGGAGTAGGTCTGATTTTTCTGGAAATTATTAGGACAAGAAAAAAGTGTATGTTATTTTGCTTGTGGTACTATTGTCTACTATCTAGTTTTTGTTTGCATTTCTGTTCAAGTCCTCTCAGTTCCTTACCTGTGCCTAGAGTGGTTAACATTTCTCCCAATGGAACTTGGCAGAAATTTCCCTCTTTGTCCTGTCTTGTCTTGCTGACTCACATCTGTTCTTAGGAATGGGGATATTATTATTTTAGATTTAGACACTTCTTTGTGTAGTTAAGCACAAGTATAAAAAAGAAACGTAGAAATCTCTTTCTCTGTGGCTTCTGTTCAAAAACAGTCTGGAAGAGCTGAGCACAGTGGTGCACACCTATAATTCTAGCACTTGGGAGGTTGAGGTAGATGGATTGCTGGAGACCAAGAGTCCAAGGTCAGCCCAGGCAACAGAGCAAGATCCAGTTTCTTATCCATCCATCCATCTATCCTAGGGATCAAACCCAGGGACGTTCTACCTCCAGGTTACACCCCCAGCCCTTTTTATTTTTTATTCTGAAACAGGGTCTTGCTAAGTTGCTGAGGGTTTCACTAAGTTGCTGAGGCTGGCCTTGAACCTGTGATCTTCCTGTCTCAACTTCCCAAGTACTGGGATTACAGACGTGTGCCACCACACTCAGCAAGACTAGTTTCTTAAAAACAAACAAGAATGGCTAGGAGAATAGCTCAGTGTAGAGCACTTGCCTTGCATGTGTGAGGCCCTGGGTTCAATTCCCAGTACTACAAAAAAAAATTGGGTTACATATTTGATACCAGAGAAAGAGATGATAATCCAAGGAACTGAAATCTAAGCAACACTACCCTGTCTCTTGATGAGAATTTAAGTATTTTCTTGGACTAGCTCAAGTACACATGGATATCATGACAAAATATAGCAAGGAGTTAAATATACCAGTTTCTATTTTACACAAGGTTTTAAATGAGATCTTATAAAAAGCCTACAATCAGCTGGGCACAGTGGCACATGCCTATAATCCCAGCAATTTGGGAAGCTGAGGCAGGATCACTTGCCAGTCTGGGCAAGTTAGCGAGATCATCTCAAGATAAAAAATAAAAAGGGCTGGTATGTAGCTCAGTGGTAGAGCATGTGCCTAGCATGTACAAGGCCCTGGATTCCATCCCTAATATAGGAGTGGGGGAAGTGCCTGGTATAATTATTGAGAAACCTGACTACCAGCAAGCAGTAATCTCCACTGTGCCAATATTCTACTCTATCTTCCACATTAAGAAAACACAGCCAGGTGTGGTGGTGCACACCTATAATCCCAGTACTTGGGAGCCTAAGACAAGAGGATGAAGGTTCAAGACCAGCTTCAGCAACTTAGCAACATCCTGTTTTAAAATAAAAAATAAAGCCAGGCATGGTGGCGCACGCTTGTAATCCCAGTACTTGGGAGGCTGAGAATGGAGGATCTGGGTTCGTGGCCAGCCTCAGCTACTTAGTGAGGCCCTCTGCAACTTAATGAAACCCTGTTTCAAACTAAAGAATAAAAAATAGGGCTGGGGGTATAGCTCAGAGGTAGAATGCCCCTGGGTTCAATCCCCAGTACTGCAAAAAATAAAAATAAATAAATAAAAATAAAAAGGTCTGGGGGTATAGCTTGGAAGGTAGAATGCTGCTGGGTTCAATCCCCAGTACCAAAAAAAAAAAAAAAAAAGAAAACACCAATTCACCACTTAAGAGAAACAGATCAGTTGAAAGTTGCAACACAGAAACCTGATGTCATAGTTTAGGAGTTCATTTTACACAGCTGGGAAAGCAAGCATATTCCAGAAATAACATTTTCAATGTCAAGACAGGCAAGTGAGATAATGCCCTCTGGTGAGTCACTACAATGTTTGGCAAATGAATGAAAACAAATGGCCACAGAAACAACTCACCTGCAGAACTCTTCCCGACAAGAAGTTTTGTCTGCAGTAATTGTAACTTGCACGCATACCTTCTTTTGTACTCAGCTGCCATCCCTAAATTTTGGAGATAATCAAACTGAATTTACTCTGTTTTTAGTGCCAGCGTTGGTAATAAACCTATGCTATGTGGTTATATATTTACCTTATATGCGCGTAGAAGGGCCAGATAATCACTGTTTGCAAATGCAAATTCCAGCTTTTTCTGGTTGGCTTCCTCTTTTTTATCCCAAGGAGATACCTGAGTGAGGAAAACTGGATTTGAAGGTCACATTTTATCTGAGGTTTCAAATGGCACTTTCCTACTGCTGAAGCCAGCTGCCCTGGGAAAGCGCTTTGCGTGGAACAGAGCGCACTCAGTGGGTTGGCTGATGGTCTTTTTGTCCTGTGAGTCTCCCTGCCCACCCAATACAAGCTCTTTTGGGTCTTTCAGTTCCAAGTGGCAAGAATCATCAGAGTCACTCATTCTAAAAGCTACATCTAAAATAAAAAAGTTTATTACCTCTATGGTAGTTCTGTTCTACAGATTCTTTTTCTTTCTTTTTTATAATGCTCAGGATTGAACCCAGGACCTTGTACATGCTAGGCAAGTGCTATTTTATGGATTTTAGTTCATCTTTTATATTTGAGTTTCTCCTGCTTCTATACCCATGACTAATGTTTTCCTCTTATTTTTAATAATGTTTACAGTTCTTCCTTTTCCCTATAAATTTGTAAATGCGCAGAGAAGTAAATTTGCACTACTCCCCCCCCCCCACATACTAACTCATGAGCTGCTATAAAAGAAAACAGTGACAGGTTTATTTAGATGATTTCAAAAACAAGCAATGAAAGTCCTATTCACAATGTTGATACTGACTCTGTGTCCCTGAGTGAGCTATGCCATGTCTTCTGGTACTGAGTTTTATCATTTTTGGTGCTGGGGATTGAATCTAGGGCCTCACACATGCTAGCTAAGTGCTCTACCACTGACCTACACTCTAGTCCCTCAAAACTACTGAATTGTATACTTTAAATGGGTAAACTGTATATGTGTATTTCAATAAAGTTATTTTTAAAAGTGCTTCAGTGTATTTATTGCCTTTTTTATTTTTGTGCTGGGGATTAAACCCAGGGATGTTCTACCTTTGAGCTACACCCCAAGCCCTATTTTCTATTTTTTATTTCGAAACAGGGTCTTGCTAAGTTGCTGAGGCTGGCTTTGAAACTGTGATCCTCCTGTCTCAGCCTCCTAAGCACTGGGACTAGAGGCATGTGCCATCGCACCTGGCTACAGGTATTTTTAGTAAGTTATATCTTTAGTTCTTAAGTCTTTATTTGGGGCATGGATCTCTTTGAGGCTCAGATGACATCATCCCTGAAAAATTCGTATCGAACATACAAGCAAAATTTTTTTTTTGGTACTGGGGATTGAACCCGGGGGAGTTCTACCTCCGAGCTACATCCCCAGCCCTATTTTTTTTATTCTTTATTTTTGAAACAGGGTCTCACTAAGTCGTGGAGGGTCTCACTAAGTAGCTGAGGCTGGCCGCGAACCTGGATCCTCCAGTCTCAGCCTCCCAAGTACTGGGATTACAAGCGTGCGCCACCATGCCCGACTACAAGCAAATTTTTAGGGGATCACCCCTCGCCCCAAGCAACCAGTATCCCCTTAGAGACCTATGGCATGAACTCCAGCTTATATGAATGTTGTTTACTCACAAAAGGAGACTTAAAGGCCAAGCTGGCAGCAATGGTGAGAGCAGGATCCAAACAGCGGAAGATAGATCCAAAAAGCATCAGTTTGCCAATTCTCACATCCACAGGCAGAGAGGCCAAGTGATAGCCTAGAGGGGTCAATTTTTCATCTGGAGTTAATGCTCCCAAGTCTCGTAATCGTATTTTTGAGGCACGGAGAGAATCAGCATGTGGAGGTTCAATGAGCCGAGAGAACACAGATTGGAGACTGTGATCGTTAAACATCTCCAAAATTTTAATTCTGAAAAAAGAAAACAATAATTTGTCAATTTTATATCTGGTGGAATGATGTAGAGGAATAGTTTCTTTCTTGAGTGACAATAATTTATAATTTCTCAGACATATGCCTTAATAAACCATATTATGCTAGTTTAAATAATTTTTTTTTGTGTGTGTGTGGTACTAGGGATTGAATCCAGGGGTATTCTACCTCCAAGCTACACTCTCATCCCTATTTTATTATTATTTTTAATTTATTTTTTAATCTTTTAATTTTTTTGCAGTACTAGAAATTGAACCCAGTGGCATTCTACCTCTGAGCTACACCCCCAGCCCTATTTTTTGTGCTTTATTTTTTTGAAACAGGTTCTCACTAAATTGTGGAGGGCCGCACTAAGTAGCTGAGGCTGGCCGCAAACCTGGATCCTCCAGTCTCAGCCTCCCAAGTACTGGGATTACAAGCATGTTCCATCATGCCCGGCTATTTTTTTTTAAATTTTGAAACAGGCTCTTGCTAGGTTGATGAGAGTCTTACTACTTACTGAGGCTGTCCTCAAACCTGTGATCCTCCTGTCTCAGCCTCCCAAGTACTGGGATTATAAGCATGCACCACAATGCCCGTCTCTAAATAAAAAAATTTAAAATAATGTCTTCTAGTTTTCTTAGCAATAAACTACAGACACACTTTCAGACTCTGAAACTTATTGATACTCAGAATACAATTCTTTTTTTGGTACTAGAGGTTGAACCCAGGGGCATTCTACCTCCGAGGTATACCCCAGCCCTTTTTTTATTTTGAAACAGGGTCTTGTTGAGGGACCTCGCTAAGTTGCTGAGGCTGACCTCAAACCTGTGATCCTTCTGTCTCAGTCCTCCCAAGTACTGGGAGTAAAGGTGTGCACCACCACGCCCAGCCAATTCTTTTTATAAACTTTCAAAATTTTATTTCTATGACAGTGGGTTCAAACTATGAAATAGAATTCAAATAATAAAAGGTAAGTGTTGGCGAGGATGTGGAGAAACTGGAACCTTTGCACACTGTTGGTGGGAATGTAAAATGGTATAACTGCCATGGAACACAGGAAGGAGGTTCCTCGAAAAGTTAAAAAAGAGAACTACCACAATGTCCAGCAACCCCATTCCCAGGTACATGCGAATCAATCGAAATCGGGTCTGAGAGAGATTTTGCACCCTATGATCACTGCAGCATTAATTCTCCATAGCCAAGGTGTGGAAACAACCTAAATGCCTATTGGCAGATGAGTTGATAAAGCAAATATGGTACATACATACCATGGAATACTATTCAGCCTTAAAAAGAAGGAAATTTTGCAATATACAACAATATGGTTGAACCTTGAAGATGTAAGTTAAGTAATATAAGGCAGTCATAGGACTAATAGTACATTATTCCCCTTATGGGACTTATTTTTGATATTTATTCACTAGGAAAATAATGGTGTTTTCAAGTTTTATTTACTTTTCCCTAAATGATAATGAGGCTGAAGATTTTCTCCTTGGATGATATTGGTAATACCCCCAGCAGAAATTCCTTGATAAGCTGTATTTTGTGTGTGTGTGTGTGTGTGTGTATGTGTGTGTGTATGTGTGTGTGTGTTACTGGGGGATTGAACCCAGGGGCATTCTAGCTGTGAGGTATACCCCCAGCCATTTTTATTTTGAAACTGGGTCTCAGTAGGTTGTTGAAAGTCTTGCTAGGTTGCTGAAGCTGACTTCAAACTTGTGATCCTCCTGTCTCAGCCTCCCAAGTGCTGGGATTACAGGCTTGCGTCACCATGCCCAGCTAAGTTGTATTCTTGAGCTCTGTTTTAGGGCCACAGTCTGCAATGTAACAGATTTCTATGTGCATGAAGTTAAAAGGAATGTCAAAGAGCTGACATACTGAAGAGCTCTTTCTTTCAAATGAATAAATTCATCCATGTCCATTCTTAGCAAAACGTCTTCTACTAGGAAACGAAAACATGGAACCTAAATAAGGTGAGAAACATTTAGACCTTTTTTTTGCAGTACTAGGAATGGAACACAGGGGCATTCTACCTCCGAGCTACGCCTCCAGCCCTATTTTATTTCTTTTTTGAAACAGGGTCTCACTAAGTTGCTGAGGCTGTCCAACCTGCGATCCTCCTGTCTTAGCCTCCCTTAGAAGCCTGCGCCACCACGCCCAGCTACATTTAGACCTTTTGAAAACACAAAACAAAAAATCAAGATGTAACCTTAGACAGAGCTGTTCCAATGGCACTCTTTGCATTTCCGGTAGCTGTTGCTTTAAAAGCTGGTGATTGTAGTGATGGCTAGTGAATAAATGAAAGCAGACCCCAGATGCAACTCGGCCTGCTCGCCCTTTTCTTTGCAGAGCATTGGCTTGAGATACAAAAGTATCCTCTAGACTTTCCATCCCTTTGCTGGCATCATATCTATAAAGGAAAAGGCAATACAAATTGAGTTTTTTTTTTTTTGTACTGGGGATTGAACCCAAGGGCATTCTACCTCTGGGCTACACCCCCAGCCCTACTTTTTATACTTTATTTATTTATTTATTTATTGCGGTACCGGGGATTGAACCCAGGGGTGTTCTACCTCCACGCTACACCCCTGGCCCTATTTTTTATACTTTATTTTGAAACCGGGTCTCATGAAGTTGTGGAGGGCCTCACTAAGTAGAGAGAAAGAGACAGGGAGAGAGAGAGAGAACTGAGGCTGGCCACGAACCCGGATCCTCTGGTCTCTGCCTCCCAAAGTACTGGGATTACAAGCGTGTGCCACCACGCCCGGCATACTTTATTTTGAAACCGGGTCTCACGAAGTTGTGGAGGGCCTCACTAAGTAGCTGAGGCTGGCCGTGAACCCGGATCCTCCGGTCTCAGCCTCCCAAGTACTGGGATTACAAGCGTGCGTCACCACGCCCGGCTTCAAATTGAGTTATTTTACATGAATAAAATAGATGAACAACCTTATGTCTATGGAAGGGCACAGTACCCTGTATGTTCTAAGACAGCTGAGTCCCTGGTGGGAGCAGCTGGTGCGGATTTAAATGGTATCAAGTGCCACTTCATACAGTTTCTTTAGTCAACTCATCTAAGCACATCCAAAGTAAAACCTTAAACTTCCCACCCTTGTTTGACTTTAAGATTCATAGTCCTGGCTATGGAATTGTTCACACATCCACATACAGTTTTCATAAAGTATTTTTTAGAACAGAAATCAATGTACCTTAACATTAGCCATTAACAGCAGTGTCACCCTAATGAAGCATCTTTAGCCCCTCTATTACATCACCCAAAGGGAATACCTCTTTTCTTTCATTTTCCCGGAATCGATGACGTAGACAACATCATCAATGGTTATGGATGTCTCAGCAATGTTGGTGGAAATGATAATCTTAGTTATACCTATTGGAGGTTTTACAAACACAGCCTGTTGCTCTTCACTGGATAAGGATGAGTGAAGTGGATGAATAACACATCTGAAAGGAAATAAAATCACATTAAGTATTCTGGCACGAAGCACTGAAATTGGATTACAGTGGTTAAATTTCTATTAAAACTGTCAGTACAACCCTACATATCAACAGCTTCTCTGCACCTGTCCCCAAGCCCCAGCTCTTCTGAATGGGAAAGTTTGTTACCAGTTCTAGGAACTAAAAATCTTGTACCAACTTGGGAAAAAGTGTTAGAGTATAATTCAGTAGTCAACAGCCAAGGAGAATAAACAATTGATATTGTGCAAGTAACAAACGTAGAACAAACTAACCAGCAGAGATTAATCTTTCTTCATCTTTAAATTCAGAGAAAGAGAAGCAAAGATAGTGATGTAAGCTAAGAAATCACATTCTTAACATTTCTAGAGTGTCCATTTGTTAGCTAGTTTCTCCCTTGATATGAAGACACACTGAGTATGCCTTGCTTCTAGAATAGCAACTACTGAAAATTATTTTCTCTCAAAATGGCAGCATTTCTTTGTTGTCAGGAATGCTGGCTTTCCCCCATCTTCCTCTTCTCCCAGGATGTGGCAACTGAAATTACAGGCAAGTCTGCTGAGTCACTATGCTAAGTGAAGAGAAATACCTTTCTTTGATGAAATGGAATAACTGATTTTCTGGAGCAGACAGGTTTGTCCATTTCCAGCTGGCATAAACAAACATATGCTTGGGGAATGACACCAGAGTCTAAAGAAGGTGAGGCCTACAAGGTGACCCTTCTGACTGTTCATCTTTGTAGACAACTGCAACGGCTGATTAAAGATACAGGAAGCCATTAGCTTACCGATTACTACGTCGGTTGTTGAAAAGAGAGTTAGACTGCAGCTGTTCATAAAGCATTTTGATTTCTGCTAGTCCTGGTAAAAATACAAGTATAGCACCTGCGGATAGAAAAAGAATCAATAAGATAACTGAAAAAGGAAAAGCCAATATAGACCAAAAAGCTATTTTAAACCAAAAATGCAATAATCTGATAATTTTACACTATCAGCTTTCTTTTCTTTATAATGTCCCCAAGGATTTAAATAATAAATTATGGTTTTATATATTCTCTGACTTAATAAGGACAATATGGAGTATTTTATATTTTTTTTGCGGTACTGGGGATTGAACCAGAACCAGAATCCAGGGGCATTCTACCTCCCAGCTACACCCCAGCCCTATTTTTTATTCTTTATTTTTTGAAACAGGGTATCACTAAGTTACCAGGGCCTCACTAAGTAGCTGAGGATGGCTGTGAACCCGGATCCTCTGGTCTCAGCCTCCCAAGTACTGGGATTACAAGCGTGCTCCACCACGCCCGGCTAATATGGAGTATTAATATCCTTCTACAACAGGAAAAACTGAAGTGTGGAAAGCATAATAGATTAAGTTATATAAGAATAATTAGCTAAGCTCTTCTTTTTTTTTAAGTACTGAGGATTGGACCCAGGGGCATTCTACCTTCGAGCTACACCCCCAGCCCTATTTTTAATTCTTTATTCTGAAACAGGGTCTCACTAAGTTGCGGAGGGCTCATTAAGTAGGTGAGGCTGGCTGTGAACCTGCGATCCTCTTGTCTCAGCCTCCCAAGTACTGGGATTACAAGCGTGCGCCACCACACCAGGCTATCTAAGCTTTTTTTTTGTGGTACCGGGGATTGAACCCAGGGGCGTTCTACCTCCGTGCTACACCCCCGGCCCTATTTTTTTATACTTTATTTTGAAACCGGGTCTCACGAAGTTGCGGAGGGCCTCAGTAAGTAGAGAGAGAGAGAGAGACAGGGAGAGAGAAAGAGAGGCAGAGAGAGAGAGAGACAGGGAGAGAGAGAGAGAGAGAGAGAGAGCGAGAGAGCTGAGGCTGGCCGCGAACCCGGATCCTCCGGTCTCCGCCTCCCAAAGTACTGGGATTACAAGCGTGCGCCACCACGCCCGGCTAGCATTTTTTTTTTAATACTTCCTAATATACAAAGAATGTTCATGTACTTATCTCATTTGACCCTCATAGCCGTCCAGTAAGAAAGGCACCAGTGCCCTGCAAGTGACTCAGGACCTTGGCCCGGTCCCAAGGTCAGTGAGCTAGCGTTCTGGCCTGAGACCTATGCTCTTTTCATTATATACTCATGCTCCTCTGCTAAAATGCTACAAAATTTAAAAGTGGTATAATAATTGATATAGATAGGAAAACATTTTCATCTATACTTTTATGTGCCTTAAGATCTGCTCTGCCCCCATGGCTTTGCCATCCATATCAGGGAGATCTTTAAAATCCACAAATATATCACCGACTCTTTAATCACTCTATCTACTCTGCTTTGATTTTAGGCAATTTTATAACATTTTTTGGGGGGTGGGGCTCCTACGCTTGACTTTTTTTTCTGGTAAGTTTTTTTCTTTGAGATGATGAAACAAGACATTCAGTCCATTGATAATGTATTAGCCACAACTGGTGACTTGCCACAGAAGAGAAATAAGGCACTTTAATAATTTTATATGCCTTATAATCTCTTTAGAAATTACCACATAATTTATTAAAGTCTAAGCAGAAGAGAAGAGCCATTTCCACTTTTCTTAAGTATGGTATAATGAGCACATAGTTACTTTTTTTTGGTGGTACTGGGGATTGAACCCAGGGGCATTCTGCTTCAGAGCTATACCTCAAGACCTATTTTATTTTGAAACAGGGTCTCACTAAGTTGTTGAGGGTCCCACTAAGTTGCTGAGGCTGGCTGCAACCTGTGATCCTCCTGTCTCAGCCGCCCAAGTACTGGGATTACAGGCATGCGTAATGTAATTTTTTGCTCTATCATTCCATTCAAGGATCACCATTGGCTGCTCTTCATTTTATTCATGCAACAAATATTTATTTATTTATTTATTTATTTGTTTATTTATTTATTTATTTGTGGTACTGGGGATTGAACCCAGGGGCATTCTACCTCTGAGCTACACCCCCAGCCCTACTTTTTATTCTTTATTTTGAAACAGGGTCTCACTAAGTTGCAGAGGGCCTAAGTAGCTGAGGCTGGCCGAGAACCCGGATCCTTCGGTGTCAGCCTCCCAAGTACTGGGATTACAAGTGTGCGCCACCATGCCTGGCTTGCAACAAATATTTAAACTTAAATGTTCCAAGCACTGTTTCAGGATCTGAGAAATACAGCAGTGAACAAGAAATCCCTATTAATTCGCGTGAAGGAGATGGTCAGTAAGCAAAACTCTAATTTCAGACAGTGTCAAGTGCTGCGATGAAAATCATTCTTTTTTTTTTTTTGCGATATTAGGGATTGAACCCAGGGGCATTCTACCTCTGAGCTACACCCCCAGTACTATTTTTTATTCTTTATTTTAAAACAGGGTCTCACTAAGTTGCAGAGGGCCTCACTAAGTAGCTGAGGCTGGCCACAAACCTGCAATCCTCCTGTCTCGGCCTCTCAAGTACTGGGATTACAAGCGTGTGCCAGCCACCACACCTGGCTTGAAAATCATTCTTTAACATTACAACAGAATGAGGGCAAGGCGACAGGGAAGGTGGGTCTGCAGAGGTGGTATATGTAAGCAGAAGCCTGAATGATGCAAAGGAGCCGTCATGAGAAGATACTGTGAGGCTAAGGAACTGCCAGTGAGGTGGAGAAGGCCGCTGGGAGGGAAGACAGCGTGTAGGGAAAAGTAGTGATTGCTCTATGTTATAGCAGCAGCAGTGGCTAATAGTGATAATAACAATCAGTGTATTAAAACAATTATTTTGTTTTTTTGTGTGTGTGGGGTTTTTATTTTTATTTTTTGGTACTGGGGATTGAACCCAGGGGCATTATACCTCATAGCTACACCCCAGCCCTATTTTTTATTTATTTATTTTTTTTTGTGGTACTGGGGATTGAACCCAGGGGCGTTCTACCTCTGTGCTACACCCCTGGCCCTATTTTTTTATACTTTATTTTGAAACCGGGTCTCACGAAGTTGCGGAGGGCCTCACTAAGTAGATAGAGATAGAGATAGAGAGAGAGAGAGAGGGAGAGAGAGAGAGAAAGACAGGGAGAGACAGAGCTGAGGCTGGCTGCGAACCCGGATCCTCCGGTCTCCGCCTCCCAAAGTACTAGGATTACAAGTGTGCGCCACCACGCCCGGCTATTTTTTATTTTGAAACAGGGTCTTCTAGATTGATGAGAGTCTCCCCAATTGCTGAGGCTGGCTTTGAACCTGTGATCCTGCTGTCTCAGACTTCTAAGTACTGGGATCACAGGCATGTGCCACCATGCCTGGCTGTACTACAACAATTATAATATTATTGTTATTAGGGGTAGTATCTACTGAGCATAAACTATATGCCAGGCACTATGCCAAATGGTTTCTTTTTGTACAGTGGTGCTGGGGATTGAAATCAGGGCCTTGCACACACTAAGCAGACACACTACCACTGATCTACATCTCCAGGCCCTACGTGGTTCTTTTATGTAAGAGAATTTATTAGTCTTCATTTTACAAATAAGAAACTGAAGCATAGAAAAGGTAAGAGCTTTATCCAAGGTTACAAGGTTCCTGAATAGCAGAGCTAGACAACTGATGGGACTCTGAGGCCTGAGCTCTTAACCCCACTGTCCTGTGGGCTCCAAGTGCAGAGTTTGCATGTGATTCAAACACTGAGTGTTTAACATGTGGATCATCCAGGAGGGACCAAAGCAGCAGTTACCTGGGGGATAGGAGTGCTTTCCGTCCACAATCCACTCTAATAAGGCCTCTATTAAGTCAAGATTAACCTTTTCAAAATCCATGATGGACATTGTTTTGATGACTGATTTGCTAACCCCTGAAAGAAAGGCAAAAATGAGAAGGTTAATTACACCTTACCGAAGACCAGATATATGCCTGTAAACTAGGGTGTACTGAATTGACTTAATAACACAGATGTTCACATTAAATGTACTGAAGCAAATTTTATTTTTTTAGTCTCTCAGAAAATATAGCTTAGGCCAGGCGTGGTGGTGCACGCTTGTAATCCCAGTACTTGGGAGGCGGAGACCGGAGGATCCGGGTTCGTGGCCAGCCTCAGCTCTCTCTCCCTTTCTCTCTCTCTCTCTCTCTCTCTCTCTCTCTCTCTCTCT
>PVJS01043209.1:0-17161 GCA_004027185.1 Glis glis | reverse complement strand
CACACACACACAAATTAAGTGGGCCATGGTGGTATTCGCCTATAATCCCAGTATTTGGGAGGCTGATACAGGAGGATCACAGGTTTGAGGCCAGCCTCAGCAACTTAAGGAGATCCTGTTTCAAAATAAAATAAATAAATAAAAAGGGCTGGGGGTGTAGCTCAGAGGCAGAATGCCCCTGAGTTCAATCCCTAGAAACACACACACACGGTATTTAAATGCGGAGGGGAGAGCCGGGCATGGTGGTGCACTCCTGTAATCCCAGTACTTGGGAGGGTGAGACAGAAGGATCGCAGGTTCGAGGACAGCCTCAGCAAGTAGTGAAACTCTCATCAACCTAGTGAGACCCTGTTTCAAAATAAAAAGAAAGTAGGGCTGAGGGTGTAGCTTGGAGATAGAATGCCCCTGGGTTCAATCTCTGGTAACACACACACACACACACACACACACACACACACACATACACACTCACACAAATGGAGAGGGGAAAAAATATGGGAAGTCTGACAAGGAGAGAGTCTCTGATGGGTTACAGGGTGGTCTTCTTGCTTTTCTTTCTTCAGATATTCCCAATTTTTTGACGGCGGGATATTGACTGTCACACCACCATTTCTTGAGGCTTAGGGAGAATTCCTGTGCAGTGTGGGGGATGTGGTGACACATCCCTCAGCCATGCGTGGGGGTGTTTCTGCAGAATGAAGCAGGGGGTGGGCTGGCTGCCTGCAAAGGCCTCCGGAGAGAAAAGGGCAGCTCGGAGGACGGCTTCGGGCTTCTGGACTCTCACTGGAGCCATCACGCCTCCTTTACGGTCAGGGCCGGGCACAGGCTTCACGCTGCACTTGGAGTCCTTTCCGGCCCTGGGTGGCTCCCAGAGGTGCCCGTATCAAGCCCACTGGATGTGGGCACTAACAAGAGGCCACTGACCAGCCATGATACCTGGTCACGGGAGGCAGAGAGCTTTGCAGGCAGCCTCAATCCTGTGTCTTGAGAACCAAGCCCACTCTAGCCGACACGCCCCGCCTGCCTGATCCTACACTGTCCCTGACCCCTACCTGTCCTTACCCAGGGGCTTGACACAGAGATGGAGCTGGTTGCTGCCTGAGTTCTCCACCCCACCAGGTGCATAGAAACCAAGGCAGGAGAGCATTGACCCGGGCTTTGGGGGCTGGTCTGTGGCGATGATGTTCCCTGGGGTTCTGCCCCCCAATGCTGGCACGTTGACTTTCCTCCTAGGAAGTGCGTCTCAGGGCCTGGTCCCCTGCTTGTCATCCAGGAGGCTTCGATGGGCACAGAGATGGCACGCACCGTGACCTGTGCATGAGCAGGCCTGCATGGCGGCATGGCTCTGGGGAAACAGATGGCAGAGCTCTGTTCTTTCCTGTAGCACTCTGTTTTGTTTTGTTTTGTGGTACTGGGGATTGAACCCAGGGGCATTCTACCTCTGAACTGAAACCCAGCCCTACTTCTTTTTTTAATTTGAAATAGAGTCTCAATAAGTTGCTGAGGGTCTTGCCAAGTCGCTGAGGCTGGCTTCAAATCTGTGATCCTCCTATCTCAGCCTCCCAAGTACTGGGGTGACAGGCTTGTGCCACCATGCCTGGCCAGCACTGTCTCTTGCTTACTGAATTGGGCTGGCTTACGGCATCTGCAGCTGAAAGCGGAGGCAGGGACTGAGGCCCTGGGCCTGGATTAGGCTTGGGGAGGCCAGGCCCTCTGGAGGTTCAGAGGTCTGTGAGATCCCCTGGCTCCAGAAGGGCACATCCCTGCAGGAGTGCCAGGTGCCAGGGGTGACCGGGTGGAAGAGTCCCTTGCAGGGCGACACTCAGTTCTGTGGGTCCACCTCAAGCAGTCCTGAGTGCCCAGGATGGAGGGGCTCTGAGTGCACCTGTCCTCCAGGTGTGTGGTCTCTGCACTCCCCTAGCCATCTGAGCAGCCTCTGCTCCTCCCCGCCCTCCAGCACAGTCCTCAGCATCTGTCCCCTCCCAGTCCCACACTCCCTTCCTCTTGCTGCCTGAGCTGCTGCCGTTCCCCCCACCCCATTTCCCCACCGGCCCTCACCCTTCCCGGCCACTAGGCCCTGCTCCCAGGGAGGTGAGGGTGTGATGGCTTAGTCCTGGAAGACCCAGAGCCCACCATTGGCCAAGTCCAAAGCCCCCTCCTCCTCCTGCCTTGGGGGATTCCTGGACTGCAATGCCCCTCCATGGTGCTGGTACCCCTCTCTTTCCTCCCTAGAAGTGTGGCCTCTTAGAGGAAGGCCCCAAAGGACCCACAGTGCCCACCTGGAGAGGTTGGGGGTGCCACCTCCTGCCTCCCCTTGCTGGCGTGGGTGGAACCTCAATGGGTCACTGCCTGACCCCAGCCATTTTAATTTTTTATTTTTTTATAATTTTTTTTTTTTTTTTGCTGTACTGGGGATGGAACCCAGAGGCATTCTACCTCTGAGCTACACCCCCAGCTCTATTTTATTCTTTTATTTATTTATTTATTTGTGGTACTGGGGGTTGAACCCAGAGGCATTTTACCTCCGAGCTACACCCCCAGCCCTATTTTTTTTATTGTTTATTTTAAAACAGGGTCTCACTCAGTTGCCGAGGGCCTCACTAAGTAGCTGAGGTTGGCCGCGAACCCAGATCCTCTGGTTTCAGCCTCCCAAGTACTGGGATTACAAGTGTGCGCCACCACACCCGGCTTTTTTCTTTTATTTTGAAACAGGGTCTCACTAAGTTGTAGGACCTTACTAAGTTGCTGAGGCTGGTCTCGAACCTGCGATCCTCCTGTCTCAGCCTCCCAAGTACTAGGATTACAAGGGTGCACCTCCACACCCGACTCTTTTTTTTTTTTTTGAAGCAGGGTCTCACTAAATCGCAGAAGCTGGTCTTGAACCTGCGATCCTCCTGTCTTAGTGCTGGGATTCCAGGCGCGCGGCGAGGTCGGCGCCCCCGGCTGCCGGAGGAGCGCGGGGAGGGGTGTGGCTCCGCGGCCGCCCGGCCTCTCCCTCCCGCGGCCCCAGCACACTTTGGCCCGGCCCGCTGGGTCCCGGCCCCGCGCGCTGACGTCACGCCGGGCCCTCTTGGGTCTGGGTGGCCCGCGCCAAGTACCCGCGCTGCCCTCGGCGGCTCCGGAGAGCGCGGGGCTGCGAGGTAGGGGACGCGCTGGAGCCGACCCTGGGGCGTGGGGAGCCCGGCACCCCCAGGCCGCGCAAGCCCGGAGGACGCCCGGGCGGCGGGGGCGCGAGGGACCCACTTGGCAGGGGTCGGGGAGCCCGGGGGCCTGGCGCGCCCGGGGAGGGTTTGGCGCCGTGTCGCTCAGGGCGCCAGGGTCGGGACAGCCCCGGACCCCGCACGGGAAGGGGCGACGCCAGCGCCCCGCTCTCGGCTCTCGGGGCTGGGGCCACTGGTCGCGTTGTCTTTGCGTTGGTAGCAGACGGGCAGTGGAGAGTGCAGGGCGAGGTGCCCGAAAGAAGGCATTTCCCGCAGGGCGAGCCGGAGCTGTGGGGTGTCGGGAGGCGCGCAGGGAATCTCACGCGCGCCGGAGCGGGGTGGCGGGGTCCTCCCCGGCCCGTGTCCCGGAGGGGGCTCCAGTGACCTCCAGGTAGCTGATGGGGAAGGGATGTTACACCCCCAGGAAGGTAGTTCTGCTTCTCAATCAGAAAAGCAGGGGGGAGGGCGCGGAGAGACGACAGACTTTACCAACCTGCCCGGTCTGACGCTAGCGATGGGGTCTTCCCCTGCCCTAGAAAGGAAGCCGTGGGCATGGACTTTGGGGCTCAGGAGAGAGGGGCGGTCCTCAGGAAGCGGGGAGCTGCTCGCACGCCTTTGTCCCTGTGGTCTAAACCCTCGGCTTCCCCTCCCAGTACATAGAAACCCGCGAAGCGCAAAGCCCCCAACCCTGAACATCTCATCCTGCGCCGGCTGCGCAAAACGCCCTGAAGGTTTGGGCTGTCAGCTAATGAACAGCGCCGTGCAGCTGCTGGGGTGTCTTGCAAAGTGTATTCAGAATAACAAGAATCAGAGCGTGGTTTCCTGCCGGGAGGCTGGGCATCTGTTTGGTCAGATGTGGAGAAGTGCCCGGGGCCGGGCAGTTTGGACTACCTGACCTCCATTACCTGGCCAATCAGGCTGTCCTCGTTCAGAGTGCGGACCCTCCCTGGGGAGTAAGAGTCTGGACAAGGACACGCCCTTCCCCAGGCTTTGGGCGAAATGGAGGCAGGAGAGAGGGAGGTTCCTCAGAGGAAGGCTATCTGGCTGAGGTATCGATGGCAGCAGGACACAGAAGTCATTGCTTTGCAGAGGGGACATGTTGCACTCTGCAGGTCGGTCCTTAGGGGGTCTCTGTCTTGATCCCTCTAAGCATGCTAGGAGTTGGGGTTCTGGTGAGGGCATGGCATTGACACCAGGTCCTGCTGCCTCCCAGCTGTGTTCTTGCCTGTGAGCCTCAGTTTCCCCGTGTGAAAGGTAGCAGCACCTGCAGCTCTGCAAGGTTGTGAGGCTTGACCCTTACTGGCGGAGCTGCAGGTGCTATACACAGCCATGTGAGGATGATTAGCAGGGAAGCAGTACTTGGGAGGCTGAGACAGGAGGAGCACAGGTTTGAGGCCAACCTCGGCAACTTAGCAAGACCCTCGGCAACTTACCGAGACCCTGTTTCAAAATAAAATTTTTAAAAAAGGGCTGGAAGTGTAGCTCAGAGGTAGAAACACCCCTGGGTTCAATCTCTAGTACCAAAAAAAAAAAAAAAAAAAGAACAAGAAAAGAAAAAATATTAGCAGAAGAAGGCAAGAGACCGTGGCAGTGTCCAGGCCATAGCTCGGGTCCTGGTTTTGGAGGTCTCTCTTTTGGAGCATTCACCATGGCCAGTAGGATGGGTTGGCAGGTGGCAGAGAGGGCTGCCTCCCTCACTGCAGCTTCCTCCCCACAGGTGCCCTGGCTGACAGGGACACACGCTCACCTCCAGCGCCTGGCTCTATGTGGGGAATGGTCTCGTGCAGAAATGGCCCTGCAGGGCAGAAGGACTTAGGTGGCAGCTGAGGGTGGGGATGGAGGTGTCCCCTGATGACCCAGGAAGAGGAACGTGGCCACACAAGCAGCAACAGCTTCTTCTTCTTCTCCTTCTCCTCCTCCTCCTCCTCCTCCTCTTCTTCCTCCTCCTCCTCCTCCTCCCCCTCCTCCTTCTCCTTCTCCTCCTCCTCCTCCTCCTCCTCCTCCTCCTCCTCCTTCTTCCTGGACATTGAATCCAGGGGCATTCTACCTCCAAGCCATACCCCACCCCTTTTTACTATTTATTTATTTATTTTGCGGTACCGGGGATTGAACCCAGGGGCGTTCTACCTCCGCGCTACACCCCCGGCCCTATTTTTTATACTTTATTTTGAAACCGGGTCTCACGAAGTTGCGGAGGACCTCACCAAGTAGAGAGAGAGAGAGAGAGAGAGAGAGACAGAGACAAAGACAGAGAGAGTTGAGGCTGGCTGCGAACCCAGATCCTCCGGTCTCCGCCTCCCAAAGTACTGGGATTACAAGCGTGCGCCACCACGCCTGGCTTTATTTATTAATTTATTGTGTGTGATATGGGGATTGAACCCAGGGACATTCAACCTCAGAGCTACACCCCCAGCCCTATTTTTTATTCTTTATTTTGAAACAGGGTCTCACTAAGTTGTGGAGGGTCTCACTAAGTAGCTGAGGCTGGCCGTGAACCTGCGATCCTCCTGTCCCAACCTCCCAAGTACTGGGATTACAAGCGTGCACTACCATGCCTGGCTTACTTTTTATTTTGAAACAGGGTCTTGCTAAGTTGCTGAGGGCCTCCCTAAGTGGCTGAGGCTGACCTCAAACCTGCAATCCTCCTGCCTCAGCCTCCCAAGCACTGGGATCACAGGTGTGTACCACTGTTCCTGGCTGGCACAGGCGTCTTGAGAGGAGGCGCTGAGCACTGTCCAGCACTGTCTGTGTACTGGACCCCAGAGAGAGGGATGCGTGGAGGGACAGAAGGGTGGGGTCTCTGGGCACAGGCCCAGTCTGCACAGAATCTGAGTGTTCCCAGCAGGGCGGGCCTGCTGCTCAGGGAGCTGCAAAGCCAGTGTGCAAAGTCAGAGTCCACCTGACCCCACGAGGGGTGCAGCTTTGCTCTAGGCCCCCTCAGTTCCACCCTCCTGAACACTGAGCCCAGCCCCTGGTTGTTAAAGCGACAAAGCCCAGCCTGGAACCAAGCGGGGTTCTGTGCACTTGGCAGTCATTTTTATTTGCTGCTGCATACCTGGAGGGCTGGTAGGATTGTAAATTGGCATGATCTTTGTGGGAAGTGATTTGGCAATACAAAGCAAGACGCTTTACATACCTGTGTGTGGCGTCTTCCCCTCTGGGAATCTGGAGGAAACCCAGACTCGTGTGCAAAGATGTGCATCATGGTGTTATGGTGGTTTTTTTTTTGGTTCTGGGGATCGAACCCAGGGGCATTCTACCTCCAAGCTATGCCCCCAGCTCCCTCTCTTTTTAAATTTTAATTAATTAATTAATTAATTTATTTATTTATTTATTGTGGTACTAGGGATTGAACCCCTGAGTGTTCTATCTCCAAGCCCTTTCTATTTTTTTTCTTTTTGTGGTATTGGGGATTGAACCCCGGGGCATTCTACCTCTGAGCTATACCCCAGCCCTATTTTTAATTATTTTATTTTGAAACAGGGTATCACTAAGTTGTGGAAGGTCTTGCTAAGTTGCCAAGGCCGGCACAAACCTATGATCCTCAGGCCCCAGCCTCCCAAGTATTGGGATTATAAGCATGCACCACCACGCCAAGCTTCTATTTTTTTTATTTAGAGACAGGGTGTCATTAAGTTACTGTGTGCTGACCTCAAACCTGTGATCTTCCTGTCTCAGCCTCTCAAGTACTGGGATTAGAGGCATGTGCCACAGTGACTGACTTATTTGTTTTATTTATTTATTTTTAAAAATCTTGAAATAGACAGAAGTGGTGGCTCATACCTATAGTCTCAGAATTGGGAGGCTGAGACAGGAGGATCACAGGTTTGCGGACAGCCTCGGCAATTCAGTGAGGCTCACATCAACTTAGCGAGACCCTGTTTCCAAATAAAAAATAAACACAGGGCTGTGGCATAACTCACGGGTAGAATGCCCTTGGGTTCAATCCACAGCAACACATACACACAGATCTTGAAACAAGGACTCACTAAATTTTAACTTGGTGCTAGCCTCAAACCTATGATCCTCTATCTCAGCCTCCCAAGTATTGGTGTGCACCACCATGCCCAACTTATTTTTTATTTTGAAACAGGGTCTCGCTGAATTGCTAAAGCTGGCCTCAAATCTGCGATCCTTCTGTCTCAGCCTCCTAAGTACTGGGATTATAGGCGTGCACTACTGTGCCTGGCACACCGTGATGTTTTTGAGGGTGGCTGTTGAAAATGGCATTTTTTGAGGGCCGGGCGTGGTGGCGCACGCTTGTAATCCCAGTACTTTGGGAGGCGGAGACCAGAGGATCCGAGTTCGCGGCCAGCCTCAGCTCTCTCGCTCTCTCTCTCTTTCTCTCTCTCTCTTTCTCTACTTAGTGAGGCCCTCCGCAACTTCCTGAGGCCCGGCTTCAAAATAAAGTATAAAAAATAGGGCCGGGGGTGTAGCGCAGAGGTAGAACACCCCTGGGTTCAATCCCCAGTACTGCAAAAAAAAAAAAAAAGGCATTTTTTTAATTAAAAAAATTTTTTTGCGGTACTGGGGATTGAACCCAGGGGCATTCTACCTCTGAGCTACACCCCCAGCCCTATTTTTTATTCTTTATTTTTGAAACAGGTGTCACTAAGTTGCGGAGGGTCTCACTAAGTAGCTGAGGCTGGCCACGAGCCTGCCATCCTCCTGTCTCAGGAAAGTGGCATTTTTAAAGAATGTTTAAAGCTTTGGGAAAATGCTCATAACATACTAAGGAAAAGATATAATATCATACATGCCATTGGATCTTAAATTTGTAAAATATATATGGAAAGAGAAAAATACATAAAGCCCTCTATGTGGGAGGAGTCTTGATGCAAATCCAATCCTGGCCCCTTCCCTCCTCTAAGTCAGCACTTTCCTTTGGAAAAAACAAAACAAAACTATATGTATGGGTTATATATATACATATGCATATATTTTTTTCAGAAGTAAGTTTACAAATTATATATATCAAGCTTTCTATGTATATATGTATTTATATACTTATGTGTTTGATTATATATACATTTATTTTTTAGATAATTTTTTTTTTTGGTGTGTGTGGTGTTGGGGATTGAACCCAGGGGGATTCTACCTCCAAGCTATATCCTCAGTCCTTTTTATTTTTTATTTGGAAACAAGGTCTTGCTAAGTTGCTGAGGCTGGCCTCGAACCTGCCATCCTCTTGTCTCTTGCTTCCCCGCATCTCCCCTGTTATAGTGTGTGGTGGTGAACATGCATGCCCGTCCCTGACTACTTAATTCGTATCTGGAGCCCTTGAATGAGCCCTGGAAACTTCTGGGGCTGGAAGCTGCTGGGGCTGCCTCCCTCCCCCACACACGCTTCTTGGGGACACACGGGGCTCTAGCCAGGAAGCTTGTGGTTGGGGTAAGGACAGGTGTGGTTGTGGCCCCAGGTGATGGGGTACAAGTGCAGCCTCCAGTTTCCTGCCTGGAGGGGCCCCTGTGGCTTTGCAGGGGCCCGGCACCAAGGGTGAGTGTCTGTTTAGATGCCCCCTTCCTTCTGGGGACTTGGGGGGGTCAGGGTGCCTGACAAGGAGCAGCCCCTGTCCTCTGTGGGGATTCCAGCAGACTGGCAGGCCCTGGGGAGATGCATCCCTGCCGGACATCAGCCTCCCCAGCGCTGTTCTGAACCCAGCCTGCCAGAGGGAGAAGTAGAATGGGGTCCCTTGCCCCTGCGGGGGAAGTGCCGTGTGCTGGGGGGTGGATGGGGCTCCCTCTGATGCCAGGTCCCAGGGGAAGCAGTCCCCCCACCCCGAGCTTCACACAACGGGCCTGTGTGTGCCCAGGAGTGATTGTGGCGCATCTGCATGTCCCCTGCAGGTTGGCAGGCCCGGAAGCGCCCATGCCTCCCCTCACCTTGCAGAGGAATTCCAGCGCCAGGCAGAGTTGGGCCCCACAGTCTCTCTGCCCAGCGTCCTTCTGCTGGGAGCCCCTGGCAGCCACTCCCATCCATCCCAGGGAAGGTTCTGGAACAGACTGCGACTGTCCCCTGAGCGGTTCATGGGCAGCAACAGGGGTTCCCGGGAGTGGCCAGGCCCCACCTGCCCGCCATGCTGCAGTGTAGACCGGCCGAGGAGTTCAGCTTCGGCCCCCGGGCCCTGAAGGATGCCCTGGTGTCCAGTGACCCCACGCTGCAGCAGCTCTACGCCTCGGCCTTCTCGCCCGCCGAGAGGCTCTTCCTGTCCGAGGCCTACAACCCGCAGCGGACCCTCTTCTGCACTCTGCTCATCCGCTCGGCCTTTGACTGGCTCCTGAGTCACCCCGAGGCCCCCCAGGACTTTGAGAGTTTCCACGCCTCCCTGCAGCACCGGAAGCAGAGCCTGGCTCGGAAGCACATTTACCTCCAGCCCATAGGTACAGTGCAGGGACGGGAGCCACGGGGGCCAGGCAGGGCTGGAACGAGGGCAGGAGGCGGCTGGTGTGTTCAGGGTTCCTTGTGGGGCAAGGAGGTCCTGGGTTCCCTAGGATCCCCCGCCCCCGCCACCTCTGACACTGGCTAGAAAGTCCGGGGACCATGAGACTGTCCCACTCGCAGGTGCTGCCTCATCTAGATGTCAGTCCTGGCCACATCTGTTGAAACCAGCGTCATCCCAGGCATGGTGCTGAATGCTTTACAAAGGTCACTTCCTAGTGGGATGCCGTGGCGAGCACCTGTGATCCCAGTACTTGGGAGGCTGAGACAGGAGGACTGTAGGTTCGAGAACAGCCTCAGCAATGTAGGGAGACCTTTAGCAACTTGCTTTTTTTTGGTACTGGGGATTGAACCCAGGGGCATTCTACCTCCGAGCTACACCCCCAGCCCTATTTTTTTTATTCTTTATTTTGAAATAGGATCTCACTAAGTTGTGGAGGGCCTTTGCAATCCTCCTGTCTCAGCCTCCCAAGTACTGGGATTATAAGCGTGCGCCACCATTCCCGGCTATCAGCAACTTCTTGAGACCCTGTTTCAAAATAAAAAATAAAAGGGGCTGGGGGTGCAGAACAGAGGTAGAATGCCTGTGGGTTCAATTTCTAGTACCAAAAAGCAAAAGTAAAAACAACAAAACAGAGATCACTTCCTCTGTGGGGTGCTGAGGTTAGGGCCAGCCCATTTCACAGAGGAGGAAACTGAGGCCAGGAGAAGTCATTTGACTGGCCCAGGTAGCCGAGCTGGGCACTGGCATGCAGCTCTACCTGACCCGGTGCTGTATTTGGAAGACACTGGACTGGGCAGGGGGCACTCAGGGACCCCCAGTGTGACTGTGGTCCTCCAGGGATCTTCATCTAACAGAGACTGGGGGACCCAGGAGGGACCGAGGGCTTAGAGAATGGCTCAGCTGGGTGCTGGGGAGGATGGGGGTGCACTCTCAGCATGCCAAAGACAGCTGGTCCCAGTCTGGCACACGCAGTGCCCGGCTTTGGAGAGGAGGGCAGGGCGGTGTTGAGCTTCTGCCTCAGACACAGGGTCCGCCTTTCCCTCAGCTGGGCCAGCTGCCAGCCCCTCACTGCCGCTCAGGACCAGAGTGCTATGGGTCGTGGGTCTTGTTCTTCATCACCCACAGCCCACAGGTTCTGCTCCAACCCTGACTCCATGACCCCTGCCGACAGCTCGGGAGATACGTGGCACCTTGCTAAAATGGGAAATGGTGGGGGGAGGGGCTGGGACTTGTATTTCCAACAGCTCCGGGGTGAGGCCGAGGCTGCTGGTCTGGGGACCCCACGACCACTCCTGCAGTCTCCACCCTTGGTCTGTGTCCCTCTGTCCTCCTGGCATGGCATCTGGTTGTGTCTTCTGTCTGGTGGCTCTGATGTCAGTCCACGCCCCTTTGCTCCCATCAGGTGCTGTTCTGGATCGAGGGTCTCACGAGGTTGCGGAGGCTGGCCAGGAACCTGGATCCTCCAGTCTCCACCTCCCAAGTACTGGGATTACAAGCGTGTGCCAACACGCCCGGCTTTATTTTTTATTTTAAAACAGGGTCTCACTAAGTTGCTGAAGGCCTCGCTAAGTTATTGAGGCTGGCCTTGAACCTGTTGATCCTCCTGTTTCAGCCAAGTACTGGGGATTGCATGTGTGTACCACCACGCCTGCTGCCAGGCTGGCTTTTTGCAGCTATGAAACATGCTCGCACCCTCACCCCCAACCTGGGCTGGCTGACCTTGACCTTACATGCCTCTGGCCTCCCTGAGCGATCACATAAGTGATTCTACCCTTTCATCGGGCACTGGCCTTGGTTGCCTGGCTGGCTGGCATTGGTGGTAGCTCCCTGGGGCAGTGGTCCCAGGCTGATGGGCTGCTCTGCCCCCAGATCTGAGTGAGAGCCTGGAGGGATGCCCCCTGCTGGACCACCTGCAGAGCTGTGCAGAGGCCTTCTTCCTGGGCCTGCGGGTCAAGTGCCTGCCCTCCGTGGCTGCTGCGTCCATTCACTGCGTGTCCCGCCCCAGACAGGACTCAGAAGGGCTGCAGCTCCACACAGGTGAGTGAGGCTGGGGACGGGGTGCAGCCCAAGATGAAGAGGCAGGTCCCACCCACCACTAGCCCCAGAGAGGGAAGGAACTTTTTTGTGTGGTACTGGGGATTGAATCCAGGGGTGTTCTACAACTGACCTACACCCCCCAGTCCTATTTTTTTTCCTTTGAAACAAGGTCTTATTAAGTTAGTTGTTGAGAGCTTCGCTAAGTTGCTGAGGCCGCCCTCAAACTTGCCATCCTCCTGTCTCAGCCTCCCCAGAACTGGGATTACAGGCATGAGCCACCATGCCCAGCAGAAGTTCCTTTCCCTGCCTAGAAATGTCTGTAGACTTGGTCACACCATCCAGGGCCCATGGAAACATTCCAGGCACACAGAGCTCGTAAAGGGAGTCCTTTGAATGCCACTCGGTATCTCTCCAGCCTTGGGCATTTGCAAAGGCCTTCACGTGTGTGTGTGGAGGACTCTGGTCCCCAAGCCCCGTCCCTGAGGGTCACTAGAGGGGGAGGCCAGTTGAGAGATGCAAATGAACAGGGTTTCTCAGGGAGACGGGAGACCCAGATGCAAGTTTGGTGGGACCCCAAGCAGGCGCCCTGTCTCGCTGATGCTGGGTCTTACACAGTGCATGGGTGTTGTTCATGTTCTGGGAAATCCCCAGCCCTTGTCTTTCATGGCCCTCCTTGCGCTCCCTCCCGCTGGGTGTGTGTCTCTTCTCTGCGTTTTCCACTGTTGGGTCGTTGAGTTTTGTCTGCTTATCCTCAGCCACAGTGTCCTCTCTGGGGAATGAGTCCTTCCTCCCTCCAGCTGTCTCGTCCCAGCTGTGTAGTTCCTGGTGGGTTTTTTCTCAGAGCAGCAGTGTCACCGTTTGGCTGGACTCAGCATTCATGTCTGACACAGGTGCTGGTGGTGCCTGGTGAGATGCATGGAGGGCTGGTGTCTGCACCGGTTAGTTTTGCTAATTCTATCTGTTATCTCGCCTTATTGTGCACCTTGTTATTTTTCATAGCTGGACATCTTATTTGAAAAACTTAGAAGCTGGGCGTGGTGGCGCATGCTTGTAATCCCAGTACTTGGGAGACTGAGACTGGAGGATCACAGGTTCACGGCCAGCCTCAGCTACTTAATGAGGCCCTCTGCAACTTAGTGAGACCCTGTTTCAAAATAAAGAATAAAAAATAGGGCTGGGGGTGTAGCTCGGAGGTAGAATGCCCCTGGGTTCAATCCCCAGTACCGCAAAAAAAAAAAAGAAAAAAAAAAAGAAAAACTTAATTGTTAAAAGAATTTGGGGCTGGGCGTGGTGGCGCACGCTTGTAATCCCAGTACTAGGGAGGCTGAGACCGGAGCATCGGGGTTCGCGGCCAGCCTCAGCTACTTAGTGAGGCCCTCCGCAACTTAATGAGACCCTGTTTCAAAATAAAGAACAAAAAATAGGGCTGGGGTGTAGCCCGGAGGCAGAAAACCCCTGGGTTCAATCCCGGTACTGCAAAAAAAAAAAAAAAAAAAAGGCTAGGGATGTAGCTCAGAGGTAGAATGCTCCTGGGTTCAATCCCCAGTATAATTTTTTTATATATCAGGTTAAATTAGATGTGTTGTTAAAAATCAATTTATTTCATATCTTGGCTGTACTTCCATTGCTAACAGCCGTATCACCTCCATAATCCGGCTAGTGAGCTTGTCCCTCTGTCACCTCCTCCAGAGTCTCCAGCACCTCCTGCCTGTCTTGCTGTCCCAGACTCTAACACTTCTGTGACCCATCAGAGACCCTGTGGTTCCATGCACTTCTCACCGTGCCATGTGCCTCTTGTCTCTGGATCCACTCTCCTGAGATGCAGGCCCATGACCCCACCCGCCTCTGTGGTGCCCTACGGTCCCCGCTGCTCCTCCCTCTTCCTTCTTGATCCCCCCTTCCTCCCTCTCTTCTTTCATTCCCTCCTTCCTTCCTTCACCCAGGATTGAACCCAGGGGCATTTTACCTCTAAGCTACACTCATAGCCCTATTTTTTTTTATTTTGAAATACGGGGTCTCATTAAGTTGCTGAGGGCCTCACTAAGTTGCTGAGGCTGGCTGAAAACCTGCAATCCTCCTGTCTCAGCCTCCCAAGTACTGCGATGACAAGTGTGGACCATGCCTGGTTTATTTTTTATTTTATTTTTTAATTTTGAAAACCACTACTTCATTAATTTTTTTTATTTTCTGTGGTGCTGGGGATTGAACTCACGGCCTCTCACAAGCTAGACAGCAGTCAACCACTGAGCTACATCCCCAGCCCCTTATTTTTTATTTTAAAACAGTCTTGCAAAGTTGCTGAGGGCTTTGCTAAATTGCTAAGGCTGGCTGCGAACCTGCGATCCTCCTGTCTCCACCTCCCAAGTACTGGGATGACAGGTGTGCACCTGAGGACTTAAGCCCTCCTTCCTGTGTTCCCGCTTGGCCTCCCCTGCCCAGCTCCTTGTCAAAGCCACACCAGGTCTGCACCTTGTAACCCCCTTGCAGGGAGCTCACAGACCCTGCCCTGTCCACTCCTGAGCCCCACTCCAGTGATCTTCCCTCTCTCCCTCCTACTGTCCTCCTGCCTTGGCTTCCAGAAATGCCCCTCCAGCCACTGCCAGCTCCCCTGCCCCTTCTACAGCAAAGCTCCTTGGGAAACACGGTTCTCTATCATGGTTTCTCCTTCCTCCCATCCCCTGCAGTAGCTCCAAGACCCTCTCCTGGCCCTCCTGGCCCTCACTGACTTCCTCCCTCGGCCCCCATTGGCCTGTCCTGGCCTCGTCAGCTTGGTGCATGCCCACATTCCCGGGGAGGGTCATCCCTGTCGCTGCTGTGACAGGTGATCACACACCTGGATCTTAGAGTTCTGTGGGTCAGAATCTTTCTCCCTGGACTGAGGTCAAGGTGTGGGCATGCTGTGCTTCTCCTGGGGGCTCTGGGGAGAGTCTGTTTCACGTCTTCTGCTGTTCTTTCCCATCTGGGTTCTTTGGCTAGTGGCCTCTCCCTTTGTTCTCAAAGGCAGCAATGCAGCCAGGCATAGTGGTGCACGCCTATAATCCCAGTGCTTGGGAGGCTAAGACAGGAAGATTGCAGGCTCAAGGCCAGCCTTGGCAACTTAGCGAGACCCTCAGCAACTTAGCGAGACTGTTTCAAAATAAAAAGGGCTGGGGGTGTAGCTCAAAGGTAGAATGCCCCTGGGTTCGACCCCTAGTAATACACACACACACACACACACACACACACACACAGCAGCTGCACTGGTCTCTGGCTCTGACCCTGACCCTCTGGATCATGCAGGATAATCTCCCCATCTTTTTTTTTTTTTTTTTTTTTTTCGGTACCGGGGATTGAACCCAGGGGCGTTCTACCTCCACGCTACACCCCCGGCCCTATTTTTTATACTTTATTTTGAAACCGGGTCTCACGAAGTTGCAGAGGGCCTCAGTAAGTGGAGAGAGAGAGAGAGAGAGAGAGAGAGAGAGCTGAGGCTGGCCGCGAACCCGGATCCTCCAGTCTCCGCCTCCCAAAGTACTGGGATTACAAGCGTAGGCCACCACGCCCGGCCTCTAATCTCCCCATCTTGGTATCTGTGACCACACATGCAGAGTCCTTTTTGCAATGTGAGGTGCATGTTCACAGGCACTGGGACGTGGACATCGCTGGGGCAAGTGGCCAGTCGCATGCTCCTCCCTGTGGCTGCAGTGGCCCTTCCCCATGCCCATCTCATTGGTCTAGCTGCCTCTTCAGCAGCCCTGCTCAGGTGCCGACAGGCTTCTCAATCCTGCTGTCCAGGCCGGGTCTCCTGACCCTGAAGTAAACAGCCGTGAGAAGCGACTCACCCAAGGGTCCAGGCAGCCCTGACTCGGTGGACCTCTTACCATGCCACGTGGCTGCCTCGAGTTCTTGGCCTCACACCAGATGTCACTAGCTCACACCTGGCTTTAGGAAGGGCTGGTCCCAGGCAGAAAAGAGGAGGACGGGTCTGCCTGCCCTGAGCCGGGGCTGGAGATGGGTCCCAGCCACCTCCTGACCCCAGCCCTCTCCCCAGATGGCATCCTGTCCTTCTTAAAGAACAATAAGCCGGGCGACGCGCTGTGTGTGCTGGGCCTCACGCTGTCCGATCTGTACCCCCGCGAGACGTGGCGCTTCACCTTCGGCGCATTCCTTCCAGGACACGGTGAGCAGGGACCCCAGGGTGGCCTTCACATGGACACCGAGGGCAGGGCCTCCCGGGACTGGCTCATCCTCAGGTCATGGCTGGGTTGTAAGAAAGGACAGGGTAGTTCGTGTATAGCTCCCTGAAGGTGAGGCCACCCCCGAGCCCTCTTCTCCCTTCCTCTCCCCAGAAGTGGGTGTCTGCAGCTTCGCCCGGTTCTCGGGGGAATTCCTGCAGGCGGAGCCCAGTGCCCCTGATCCGGCCTCAGCTGAGGTGGAAGCAGACAGCCCTGCGACCCTGCTGCAGGACAGAGGCCGGACCCTGTGCTTCAGCGCCCTGGGGGTGGTGCAGTGCTGCAAGGTGGGTGCGGGGGATGGGAAGAGGGTGGGTGGCCTCAGACAGAGGATGCCAGTGGGTTCCCGTGGAGCCGTCTACCTGGCTAGTTGCAGCGTCCAGTCCTCACCCTGCCGAGAATAGTCTCTCACGTTACAGTGAGGAAACCAAAGCTAGGGATGCCAAGTGTTTTGTCCAAGGCCACACAGCTATGGAGCAGCAGGGTCACGTCTATCCTGTGTCTCCCAAGCCCCCACTCTGTGCAGCTTCCCCAGGGGGCACCCTGAGCCACCTGGGCAGGGGTGCGTGGGTCACTTCCCAGCAATCTGGCCTTGCCCAGGCGTCAGGCTCTTGGAGGGGTTTCCAGGGCTGCCCAGGTATCTGGGGGAGCTGTGGGTGGAGGGCTGAGGCTGCCAGGCTAGGCCGGTGGCCTTCCCCCCCCCCCGCAGGTCACGTGCCACGAGCTCTGCCACCTCCTGGGCCTGGGGAACTGCCGCTGGCTCCGCTGCCTCATGCAGGGTGCGCTCAGCCTGGACGAGGCCCTGCGGCGGCCGCCTGACCTCTGCCCCATCTGCCTGAGGAAGCTGCAGCATGTCCTGGGCTTCCGGCTCGTGGAGAGGTACAAGGTGAGTCCCGCCCGTGTCCTTAGCTGGTGCCCGCCACGTGGGATGGTGGCTGCGAGGTCACGTTGCGCTGGGTGGAGGAGGGATGAGGGTGCCAGTGATTACCCAGCCTCCTCCCTGGCGTGGCTCTCTGCTCTTCCCTGCGCTGCTGTGGACAGTGGGTCACTGTCCTCCCTTGGGAGGAGGAGGGGAGCCAGACCACGCTGGAGTCTGGGAGGACAGGCCTCCTTTCTTCTGGTGGAGCTGGCGGCGCGGAAGGCTGCCCTCTGCTGGCAGCACGTGGCATGGCACCCCAGGCCCACCCACAGGCCCCTTATTCCCATGGGAAGATTTGCCAACTCAGAAACTACTCTTTTTTTTTTTTTTTTTTTTTTTTTTTTTTTTTTTT
>PVJS01043208.1:0-17162 GCA_004027185.1 Glis glis | reverse complement strand
TAGAGAGAGAGAGAGAGAGAGAGAGAGAGAGAGGGGGGGGGAGAGAGAGAGAGACAGGGAGAGAGAGAGACAGGGAGAGAGAGAGAGAGACAGAGAGAGAGAGAGAGCGCGCGCATGCGCGCGCTGAGGCTGGCCGCGAACCAGATCCTCTGGTCTCCACCTCCCAAAATACTGGGATTACAAGCGTGCACCACCACGCCCGGCTAAAATCTGAGGTTTATTCATCATGAAATACCACCATTGCCATCTTTTCCCATAAACAGATGCTACTCAAAACCCACTAAATTATCAATAAATATCAGCTGAACTGAATTAGAAATTCCACCCAGAATTGCAGAACAGTTATATAGTTGTGATCCTTTCAAGACCGAGTTAAGCAAAGAGTTCATCTGGAGATAGGGCCTTAATCAAATTTATTCTAACCTTATATTTCAGTTATATAAAAAACAGCATGTAGCATGCATTATTTTCTTAAAATCAATGACACCTACCATATGATTTCAAGTATAATCAAAATAGGGGAGGTCTTTAAAGGAGCTAAAAGAAGCTCAGCCAGAAGAGCAGCCTTTGCAATCTTACATTGACAGGTCTAACATAATGGCCCCCAGAAGAACAACAGTCAAATGCACCTGGAAGACCAAAAGTCAACCTCTTAGGAGAAGAGGTTCCTAGCATCTGAAAGGAAACTTTGCAATTACTTCCATTTCTAGCTTTCTGGATTAACTATCAAGTAATGAAAATGAAAGGACTAGAAAGGTCTGGTTTCTAGAGTCTTATGCAAGTATACACTGTAAGCACCCAATCATGTGGATATCTAAATCACTAGGATAATGCATTCAGGGCTGGCCTTGGGAAACCATCTTTAGCATCCTGGGCTTGTGTAAATATTCCACTTGGATTCAAATGTCATTTTCATTTTGAGATCTGTGTTTTCTTTTGATCCATTTCTTCTCACCTGGTGGGGCTCAGTGGTTAAAGCTTTCAGATGAAATTTGACCTAGGTTTACTTCTCAATTCTGGCTCTTACTATATAACTTCACTTCTCCAAACTTCAGTTTTTCTTGTCTGTATAATGTAGTGAATATTAATAACTAAACAATTCTTATCAGAATTGATCAAGACAGAATACCACAAAAAATGCCTTCCAGATAGTAGGTGCTCAATGAGTGGGTAATGATAATAGTGATGGTGGTGGAATTTTATTGATACTAACAATGTTGGAAAACTCCTATTAATAACTCTTTTCATCCTTGAAGATATATTCAATAAGGGCAATATCAATCATCTGTTACTTGAGACTGTTTTCATAACTTATCTCTTACATTTATAAAATAACTAGGAATCATTTTGTTTGAGGGAAGAATCTAAGAAAATTGGATTTTTAAGCCAGGCGTGGTGGCACACGCTTGTAATCCCAGTACTTGGGAGGCTGAGGCAGGAGGATCCGGGTTCCCAGCCAGCCTCAGCTACTTAGTGAGGCCTCTGCAACTTAGTGAGACCCTGTTTCAAAATAAAGAATAAAAAATAGGGCTGGGGGTGTAGCTTGGAGGTAGAATGCCTGGGGTTCATAGGTTTTAAAGATTTTTTTCATCAAAACTCTATAAGAAGTGACTACTAATGGGATTGGGGTTTTTTGGGGGGTTATGAAAATGTTCTAGAATTACATAATGGTCATGTTTTCACAGCCTGGTCAATATACTAAAAACCACTGAGCTATACACTTTAAAGGTCATATTTTATAGTATTTGAGTTACATCTCAATTTTTAAAAACTTCTTAAGAAAATTAAATAGACCTTGGCAAGGAGGTTTACAGCTACAAACTGATTCAAGTGGTATTTTTTTTTTACTCTTTCTCTTTTCATTTAACCTTTCTGTTGGGTGCAAGTCAACTTTAAGTCCTAAATATTATGACCTACTGATTGTCAAACTCTCAGGTGATGTAGGAAATGTCTGAAACTTCAGAGCTGTACATTCCCAGTTTCAACCACCAGCCTCATCAGCTACTAGCTGTGTGTTTATGTACAAATTTCCTAATTTCTTTGAGCTTTATTATACCCATTTGCAAAATGAAGCTAATAATTTGCATTGCAGGTTGTTGTGGCAAAAGAAAAAGAGAGAAAGAGAAGAAAAGTAAATGCTTAATTCAGAGTTTAGCACTTATTTCCCTTTTCCCAAGAACTGCTTAACAAGGACTAATCCATTTTTAGAAAAGTGATTTTTTCAAGTCAGAACTTGATACAAAATATCCATTGGTCATTCCTATATTTTAAGTTTATCATTCTTTTAATGCAAATCAAAATACTTTTTCTTAGAGGTGAATTCTAAAGTTTTAAATTCATTAGAAATACATGCATTCTTATATTTGGATAGGAAGGGATATGAAGATTAACCTGGGAAAATCAACCCCCCTTCCCATTTTCTATCACATTTATGATGCTGTCACTGACACCTGGAGCTGAGAAATATAAGTAGCTTTTGTCTAGAAGGAAGGGTTAGCCTGATTTTTGGAGAGCATTTTTGTTTATCTGCTTCCTTGTTTGTTTGTTTGTTTATAATTCAAGGTCTTGCCTGAACAGTTCACACTAGGCCTACTTTCTGGATTAGTGTGTAGCAAGATCATTCCTTTGCCATTTTACTAGTCTTAATAGGTTCAACCATGGGAACTCCAGCCTTGGGGTGGAAAAACAGCTTGCATTGTGATTTCAATTATGTTTTATATATAAATATATATGCATATATGTTTATATTTACATGTATATATGTATACAAATATGTATCTGAATACATATGCACATATACATCTGGAGAAATGTTGAAAGCAAAAACATAATGGTGATTATATTTCTTCTATTAAAGTTCAATATTTTTAATCAGAAATAAATATTTGTTAAAAATATCACCAGATTTTAAAATTTTTGTAAGTGATGTAAGAATGTTGGCTTGGGTTTTAGCTTAATGGTAGAACATTTGTCTAGCATGCACTAGGCCCTGGGTTTAGTCCTCAAGCACCAAGCATACACAAAAAATACAGAATGTCAAATATTCAGAAGATGACTGAATTAAAGTCAGCATACTATAGTGATACATGCACCCCATCTTTATATCAGTGCACTACACAACAGCAAATTTATGGAACTAACCTAGGTGTCCACGCACAGATGACTAGATAAAGAAAATGTGGTGTATATATACACAATGGAGCCATGAAGAAGAACAAAATTATATCACTTGCAGGAAAATGGATGGAACTGGAAAGCATCATGTTAATCAAAATAAGCCAGACTCAGAAAGTTAAGGGGTGTGTGTTTTCTCTCATTTGTGGAGGCTAGAGGAAACAAGGGATTTAATGAAAATAGAGTAGAAGAGGAGTGTCAGGTGGAGGGAGGATAGGAGAGAAAGTGGAGGTACTGGGTAGTGAAACTGGTCAAATCATGTTATATGTGTGTATGGCTATATCAATGACGAATCTCCCTACTATGTATTATGCACAATGCACCAATAAACAGTTTCAAAAATACTTCTTTTATGGCCTAAGTGCGTCATTCTTGGACTCTAGTGAAAGTTATAAAATGTTTGTAAACATATTACTGTTTTCAGTTTTTCTGAAGTCAAATGTAGAATATTTCAGAAAAACCATAAACTGAATTGCGTGGAACTTTCAGATTCCCTGCAGAGACCTTTAGGAATTGAAATCTTTTAGGAAGTAGATTTAGTAATGTCACTAAGGTGGCTGCTAAAAAGTACTTTTTTGAAAAATATGCCAATTCACAGTTTAATTATATATGACTACCTCTGTATTTAGCCCCTCAAATGCCATTTAAAAATTAAAATAAGATGTACTTTTATTCCTGGGGTCCTGGTATCAATTGTTACTAGCTTGGGTAAAGTAAGAAGCCGGTAAACTCTAAAGTCTAAGAAAGAAAAACAGGCAGTTTCATTTCTGGAGTCAACTGTCTAATTACCAAAGTTTTGCCACCTGTTTCTAAAGGCAGACTTTAAGAATTACCACAAGTGACACCCATATGCTACACACACAAAAACATCTCAACCTTCTGAATCAATTAATTTAACCCAATCAGAATCAAATTACCTTGATTTTTCTTCAGTTATCTTTACTAAGGGAATATAAGCAAAAATGAAACAAATTACTGTTTCCTGTGTGTTTTGATTGTTCATTTTTTCCTTCCAGAAAACAATCCATGCATTTTCAAAGCAAAGGCATTTGAGGACAACAAACTCTGACCATATTTATATGGTGTGACTCTTAGTAAGCTGTAAACACAATGTGAAATTGCTTTCTCTAACCCTATTTCTCCCACACACCTTCACAAGCAAAACAGATGATGGATGTAAATATCTACTTTCCAAAGGCACTACATCTGGCATCATTATCTTACTCAAATGAAAATATCATCATTTTCATAATTGTTTGGGGAAGTTTTTTTGTGTGTGTGTGGTACTGGGGATTGAACCAAGGAGCATTCTAGAATGCTTCTGAGCTACATGTCCAGGCCTCCTTTATTTTTTATTTTGAGACACTGTGTCACTAAGTTTCTGAGGGCCTCACTAAATTGCTGAGGCTGGCCGTTAATCTGTGATCCTCCTGTCTTGGTCTCCCAAGTACTAGAATTACAGGAGTGCGCCACCATGCCCAGCTTTTTTTTTTTTTAATTGGAGATTGAACCCAGGGGTGTTCTATCTCCGAGCTGGACCCACAGCCCTATTTTATTTTGAAACAGGGTCTTGCTAAGTTGCTGAGGGTCTTGCTAAATTGCTGAGACTGAACCTGAGATCCTCCTGTTTCAGCATTCCAAGTACTAGGATTACAGGCATGCACCACCATTCTTTCAGGGAAAGAATTTTAAAATAGTGTTTGCCTAAGAATACAAAGCAATTTTGATAAAATATTTTTAAATATTTCACTCTCTTCTTCAAAAGCTGATAATGTTTCTTTTCAGTCTGAAGTCAGATTTCTAACACCTATAACTTGGCATTCAAAGATGAGCAAAATCCTTCAGTTTTCTGTTCATAGCTTCTACAATATGCCTTCACTCATAATTACTTCATATCCACCATCTCTTATCTGAAACAGTTGGGGTTAGGTGTGATTTTTAATTCACATTTAGGGGAGGCAAGGTGATATTTTTAAAATGTTATACAATTAATATATAAAATATTAGAAAAGCCCCATATTTGGAGTTGCACCTATAACCAAACACATTGCCATTTCTGCAGTAAAATTTACAAAATTGGCCAAATTATCTTAGGTGCACATACAAATATGTATAACAACAAATCCCACTATTACAAACACAGTACATTTTATTGGTGTATTGTAATAGTACATGATAGTGAGATTAATGATGATACATTCATATATGCACATAAAATCATTTGATCTTTCTTCCCCATACCTCCCCATTCCCTTCCCCCCTCCCTCTCCATGACCAATAACTTTTTTTACATCTACAAATATTCTCCTAAGTGAGATAAATAAGATTATACATAACCTCCTACTAATTCAGGCCAGGTTGTGCCAACAAATAAGTTTTGAGCAAACTTAAGGGGAGAAAATAATTTTTAGAGCTTCTTGGTTTAATAAATTATAAGTAATGGACTGTAAGTCTGCATTTGCTTTACTTTGACATAGACTTTTGAACTTTTGGGCATTTGTTCATTTTCTTTCCTTAGCCAAGAGTGTTTTCTGCATCTCTTCTAGTCTATTCAACTCGAGGACAGGCCAGCCCAAATGTCAATTCTTTTTAAAAAGTTTCAATTCAAAAACACCCTGTCCATTCTCTGTTGCTGTCGGCATGAGCACCTCTCTCCCTTTCAGCTAGAAACTCCTTAAGACGCAGCTCTGTGTTTGATTTGTCTTTGCATCTGTGACTCTTGGAAGTATGTTTTCCTTAAACAATCAATGAATGGAATGATGAAGCCTACTGAGAACAGTAATATCGACAAGACGAATCCAAAGCATTCTATGTCAGAGCTCCATTCCTCTTCTGTAAACTTTTGCAATATCATAGATTTGGTTTTTTTTAACTAGTTTTACTCAGGATTTACTTTTTCTGGTTAAATACTTTCTAATGATTCTAAGAAAAAGTATAAACAATATTGTTAGTAGCTTCCCTTCTAGTTCAACACTCTGAGTAGACTTCAAAGAAAACCAGTATTAGGTTAATATATTGCTCAGAAAATTTGAGTTTAAATTGAATGTTATCTCATATTATACTTTCCCATATTATATAGTTTCATTTTTTAATTCATTAATCATATTTGTATCATTTCAAGATGCAGGTGTTAAGCTGTTTAGTAGATTAGAAATGTGTGTTCTTTTTTATATTCTTTGAGGCACTCTTTTCAAACAACTTAATGTTGCTAATGAATTAAGATATGACTAAATATTAATAATAACTATGGATAATGACACATTTTATATTAAATATTTTAGGTGAATGGAAGATGTTTTTTTTTTTTTGCGGTACCAGGGATTGAACCCAGGGGATTTCTACCTCTGCGCTACACCCCCGGCCCTATTTTTTTATACTTTATTTTGAAACCGGGTCTCACGAAGTTGCGGAGGGCCTCACTAAGTAGAGAGAGAGAGAGAGAGAGAGAGAGAGACAAGGAGAGAGTGAGGCTGGCCGCAAACCCGGATCCTCCGGTCTCCGCCTCCCAAAGTACTGGGATTACAAGCGTGCGCCACCACGCCTGGCTTGGAAGATGTTTTTCTAATATTGGAGATTTGGGAACATTTATCCAATAGAAATAGTATCCTATTATTTATGTATTTATTTGTTTGTTTGTTCATTTATTTTGTAGTACTGAGGATTGAACCCAGTGGCGTCCTACTTCTGAGCTACACTACCAGCCCTGTTTTATTTTTTATTTTGAAACAGAGTCTTGCTAAATTACCACTCACTGGCCTTGAATCTGTCATCCTCCTGTCTCAGCCTCCCAATTACTGGGATTACAGGTGTAACCACCATGCCCAGTACCCTATTATTTTAAGTTTGCATGGATACAACAAAGTTAATTTGAGTTGCAGCATAGCTTTTACCTTATATCGCTTAAAATACACTTTTATTTCTATAATTTAGTTGACTGTCATACGAAAAGATGTTTCTGACTCCTTTTGTAAGATAATCATTATTAGTATTTTTAAAAAATGAAACAAACAAGAAAATAAAGCACTTTCTATGAGTAATCACAGAAATAGTGTATTAGGTGTATTTTGGCTATAGAGGAGTTAAAGAATAGCCCTAAGGTGATCCATAGGACACATCAACAATAATAAACCAAATATGGGATTTACATATTTGGTATTATTCTTCACATAAAATATTTGTTTTAATATATAGTACTAAACAACATCTATCATCCATCCATCTATCCAATAATTCACCTACACATCCATACGAGAAAAAATCAACTTAAAATTAAAACTTCCTTCTTAGGAGATGGTTCAACTAAAGGAGAAGGCATCCCTTTTGTTCAGCAGAACATCTTGGTGTGTTAGGACATGTACACTGGAATCAGATGGAAGTTTGTAAATAAGCTGGGAGAAAATAGAGTTAATCTGCATAACAAAATGAGAAGAATTTGAAGTTTCTGGGAGTCATTCAGAAGGGACTGTAGAAAACTGAGAAACAGGACAAGAGGCTAGAGTCTGAGGTGTAGGCATGGCACAGAGATTTTTTTAGAGAAATGGATAATCTCCAAATTGAATTAGCTTGATAGAACCAGAATGCAGAGCCTGGACTGACCATGAAAACATAACCCCACCCTGAAATTTTACATAAAATGCGGTGGTGGTTGCAGTAGGGGTTTTTGAACTCTCTAAAATTTATAGAATTAGGATAAACTGATCTTATCCAAAGTGAATTGGTGCCCTGACTTTAGCTATATCTGAGGTATGTAAACACACACATGCACACATTCCTACGAAACACATGTCTCTGGAGTTCATTTATCCAATAACCCCAGATATCTGCACTATAAACACAAACCTGAAAAAAAAGATGCAAAGAAGGAAAGATATCTAAGTATCCAAAAATACTATCATAACATCATGGCACAAAATTTCATTTGTTCTGTTTGTAGGGTCATACTAAGTCCTTGCACAACATTTACTTACATTTGTTAAGATTCTATTTACATTTTTACACATTACACTACATAGCTATTTCCTCGCACTCAACAGCTTAGACAGGGAATAGTAAACTACAGCCAACAGATCAAATCTGTCCAATCACCTGTTTTTGAAAATAAGGTTTCACTGGGACACGGCCAAGCCCACTTGTTCACATCTTGCCTGTGGCTGTTTCACACTATGACTAGAGTTCAGTGAGCGTGACAGAGACTGTCCCATCCACAGAGTCTAACATATTTACTATCTGCCTGTTAACAGGAAATTTTTTTGCTGGTTAATGATCTAGAAGTGGAAATTGAAAGAGACAGTTTTTTTTCCCTTAAATTGAGAAATACTTTTTGAAGTGATAAAGTGACAAAATAACCAAAGCAACAAATATCACACCTTTCCAAATCACAACACTTGGTGGCTTTTTGTGTAGGGACAAATAGAATCAGACATCCAACAAATCCCTGAGAGGGACTGTGTATTTTTATAGTGCAATATAATTATTAATATTTATAACAGTGATTTTGAGAAATCCACAAAAGTTGTAAAAATGTTCATAATCCTCTAATATGAGACGTAGAAAGTACATTTCAAAAAAGATTTATAAACATTAAAATTTTTTAAAGGAGGTTTAATACTAAAAGGAGTAAGCATTGATATCTGGAAAATACACTCGTGTAAATGCCTTCATGCTTCTGAAAATTTTACTACAAATTTAAACTATCTCAGCATTAGAGTTCTCTAAAAGACTCTAACTATATATCAAAACATGTAGATGTTTCTCCACAAATCTAAATTTTACAGATTTTTTTTCATGGAAGCAAGACATAGGTCTCACATTTCTTTTATAATTTTAGTAGTGAAACACTCTACTATAGGATTTAAGAGAACTGATCTGGAACCAGATGGTCTGACCTCACATCGGTCAGTCACTTACAAGTTGTGTGACTGTGAGCACTGCATGGGGAACAACTGTGGATATTACACTAGCAGAGCCCTGCAGTCCCTTTCTGACTAGGAAAGAGCTATACATTTCTTTCAAGGAGATCACCACTACTACCTTGTCTAGACTTTGATTTTCCTGTTCCTGGAAGAGGGGCTGAAGGGAAGTGAGAGGGGACCACTTGAGGGGAACCTGAATCCTCAGTGTGCAGATATGAACAATCACAGGAGATCCACCAACGCATGTCCAGGGGAATCTTGCCCTCCTCTCTGATCTGACAGGGACAGCCCCACAATGATCAGGATCACCTGCGATAGGCAGCAACTGATAGTGTAACATGCAGGATTCCTGGGCCAAGTACAGAAGCCTGAGGAATAAAATGCTACAGGACACCCCCTTGGCCAGGTGCTAACCTAATACTTGCTCTCTGGTCCCCAAAACTGCTTGGGTCTGAGTTCTAATTATCAAGCCAGGTGTAGCAATTCATCAAGACAGATTTTCCCTGACACTGAATTCCAGGAGGCATTTATCATGTGGGTCCACAGAAAAAGGCCAGCAGACATCACGAAGGACACAGCCTTCAACTTCCGTGATTGGAACAGCCATGCTCTAACAACCTCTTCCTTCATGACCACTGACCTCTTCCATGGAAAACCCTTCATAAGTATGTGCTTAGCTCTTATGAAACGTTTAATTCCTCGCTAAGCTGTGAATTCTGTCCCATGACCATCACCGGTTACGAGGGGCTCTTTTCCAGAGAACAATGGCCAGCTGACATACGATGCAAGGGCTGGAATTTCAGAAGCTGGAAAATTGTCCACAAAGTATCTGGAGGGGTCTTTTATGGACAGCATGTTGTCATTGTTCAGGGTGGCTGTCCCCCCAGCACACTGAGGCTAAGAGGTGGTACTTTGAGGAGGCAATTCTCAACTCAACATAAGAAAACCTTTCCATCTCTCAAATCCATCCACAGTTGGAGTTGCCTGTCTCTGTGCATAGTGAGCTTCTTGTCCCTTTAGAGGATATCAAACACTGGTCAAAGGAGCTTGAACCAGAGGGCTACACTTTCTGAGACAAAGTAGGCCTGAGAGATTTTGAGAAGAAAAGTGCTCCAATCAGACTGATTAAAGGCATGGGGTTCTCTGTATTCTAAGTGAATTCCCCCAACTAAACTGAGGAAAAAGTCATCACTTCTCTAATTCTGAGCTGGATTCAATTATGTGGCTGTAAATGTTGCCTTAGGAAAGACCTGCTCAATGAGAGACAGAGTGGTATCGTGGAAAAGAACTTTCAAGCTTGCTGACATGGATTCAAATCCTGGTTCTGTCATTTATTAGCTGTATGACCTTAGACAAGTTATTTGGCCTCTCTTAGTCTCAGTGACTTCATCTAAAAACAGGTGAGAATGCCTCATTACAGAGTATCGAAAGGAACAGGTGAGATATTGTACATAAAGTGCCTAACACAGCACTAGGCTTAGAATAGAAACTAAGTAAATTGAATTTATCTTCATTAATATTTAATTATAAACCACAGCAATCTTAGCTTTTTAGGAACATTTGTGAAAAGATCAATTTCAGATACATTCATGAATAAAGGAGAAATTTAAGGTAGACTGTCTCAGCCCCCCACATAATGGGGTTTCAGGTGTGCACCACCATGCCTTATAAATATATTTTTAAAGACCAAAACCATTTTTATCATATTGTATATCCTCAATAAGCTTATATTTATAAACGAGTGGCAACTTCCACTTCATGCCTCATAACCATGAGAATTTTTAGCCAGTGGGACAAGGCAAACTCTCCAGAGTCCAGCTCAGCCTCCACAAATACTCCTTAGACATACTAAACACTCTCTGTTCTAATTTCACATATTCCATGAAACCATGTGATGGTTATTTGGTTTTCTATGAACCATATGTGGAATCCTTTATACAAAACCAGCTGGCAGTTCCCTAGGGCAGTGGAACAGGAGACCCCTCTATATCACTGCAGAGATGACCATTAGTATTGGACTTATGAACTAAAGGTTTGTTCCTTGTGAGGAGTGACCCATGACCAGTCTCCTTGAGCCTGCTCACACTAGAGAAATCCCTAGTCAGACTGCATTGGGTTCCCAACTCACCAGAGTCTATCCTTTTCTTTACAACATACCTGCCTCTCCAGTAAACCCCCAGTTTCTTTCTTTTCGTCATTTCAACTGTACCAACTTATATGGGGGGGCTGTCTCTAATTACTCACAATTGTACTTTAAAATAGGCTAACATCTTCGCAAAAGTATATCATAATTGTTGAACTTCAATATTACACAACTATACCTTATATTATAGGGAAACTGGCCACATAAAAATGATATTGGATTCTAAACAACTTGCTGAATATGAAAGTGAATCTGAAACTGATAGGAAGCATTCTCCAACATGAAAGTTCTTAAAAAATTTTATACAGGTTTATAATACCAGAACATATCCACTGGAACTAGTATTCTCACCAGAGCACTGGTCAGAGTTCCCTCTTGGCCAAAATTCTCTACAGCTTTCATCACCATTTTGTCCACCATGTGTGAGGAGATAAATTTGTATCCATTTGAAAATATTTTCTAAGTATTAGATGTAAAAGTTACGAGAGGCCACTGTAGATTCAGAAGATAGATGACTAGAATGAGAAGTGAAGTTAAAAAAGAAAATCAACTGAGGTAAGAAAAAGTCAAATTACTATAGGATTGGGGAATGAGTCCCCTAGTTATACTCCTAAGTGAGTAATGTTGAGTAAAATCCCAATGCACACACATTTTCCATTTCTTAAGGTTCAGGGTATGCTGAGGGAGAGAAGAGGGATGTTTGGTCTCTAATGCATAGAGAGCTCCTGTCAATGGGACTGGTGACAATAGGTAACATTTAACAATTATATGGCACCCATTCTCAAAGCATTGATATACATGATTAAAATACAAATCATGAAGTAGAAATGTTTTTATTTCAAATTCAGGTGAGATTACTAGAATTGATGATATTTCAAATATTATACAGTCCAACATCTTCATTGTACAAATGGAAAGAACTGAGGCCCTGAGAAGGGAAATGAATCACTCAAGATGGTTAACAGCATAGTTGACTAACTAGTAGCAAATTCAGGTTTTTACATCTAAATATCTTTCCAGGAGATTTTACAGGATTTCCTCCTATTTACCAACTGTGTGGCTACTACCTGTATTTTCTTTGACACTACAATGACTCATTTGTACCTAGGATGGGGTCAATTAATTCATAAAGGTATGCATTAGTAAGATTTTGAGCATGGTTATTAATTCTGATGGTAGCAATTCCCTAATGTCGCCATTTTGTTCCAGAAGACAGATTGTAGGACAGGTATGTATTTACCAAGTTGTAGTGTTACATCCCTCCCACGACATGCACTAATAGTCTTACTCATCTTGTCAATAACAACTCACAGAACTTTTGAAAAATTGGCACTATTAACATAAAAATTAGAAAGGAAAACTAACTCATATAAGTGATCTACAATGTATTTCTATGGCAATAACTCATTAAAATACAATCATCTCTTAAAATATGGGGGGGACTCACTTGGGTTGCTTCCATCAAAAATGCTGGCCACAATTCTTTACACTACTTTTCTATGACAAATCACAACTGCTTTTCTTAATAGACATTAGAAAGATGAGATAAGTTATGCTTCCTTAACTCTATCATGCAAGATAACTGCACTAGTAGTTGGTTAGGCTAAGAAATCTGGGTATTTTATCATGTAAAAGACATTGAAAGATTTTAATTCAGTGTTTTCTATACTCAAAAATAAGATTTAAAAGTAGTACTCTGGTAGGAGTATGGAAATGGAGAAGGGCAAGTTGTTCTGAAAACTAACTGCAAGGCTAAACTATGACAAATGCAATGGGGAGAAAAAGAAGAGAATGGAAGTCAGGCATGGTGGTGCATGCCTGTAATCCCAGTACTTAGGAGGCTAGCCTAGACAGGAGGATCTCAGGTTCAAAGCTAGGCTGAGCAACTTGGTGAGGCTCTCAACAACTTAGTGAGACCCTGTTTCCTAATTAAAATAAAGTAAGATAGGGCTGGGGGTGTAGCTCAGAGATAGAACACCCCTGGATGATTCAATCCCCAGAAACATACACACACACACACACACACACACACACACACACACACACACACATACACAGATGGACTTTGATGCATTGGGCATGTCATTGATAGAAGTTGGTAATTGATGGCATATGGGAAGTGGAGGAGAGGAAGAAGCAATGCTGTTGAAGCTCTTATCCTTATACTAAATAGCAAAGGAGCTCAAAATCAAAACGGAGACCAAGTAGAATTTTTTAGTCATAACAATAATGGTTATTTCATTGTAGAATGTGTTAACTGGAAACAAATGGAAAGTAAAATCACAATTGAAAAGAGATAAAAAAGTTATGATGATTAATTTTATATGTCAACTTGAGTGATACTCTAGAGGCTGAGGCAGAAGGATTGAAAGTTCAAGGCCAGCCTCAACAACTTAGGGAGACCCTGCCTCAAAATAGTAACAAAAAGGGCTGGAGATATATCTCAGTAATAGAGTGCCCCTGTGATCAATCCCTAGTACCAAGAGAAAAAAAAACCAAAATACTATACAGCCTCTCAACCCAAGAGCTTAGCCATAGGTTGTCATGACATTTGTCTAAACATTGTCCTAGGGTGTCCATATGAGTGTTTCTAGATGAGATTCACATGTTGCCTGGTAGACTGAGTAAAGCAGATTCCTTCCTCGTGAGTGGGCCCCCTCCAATCATCTGAAGATCTAAGTAGGCAAAACCTCTATGTAAAAGGGAACACCCTGTCTGACTCCTTTGCACTGAGACATCAGTCTTCATCAGACTCAGACTGAAACATCTGCTCATCTGGGGTCTTGAGCCCGCTAGCTCTTCGGGTGGAACTTACACATTAATATTCCTGGCATTCGGGCCATCAGACTTGAACTAGAATTACATGTCATTGTCCTGGGTCTTTAGCCTGCAGATTGCAGATCTTGGGACTCCTCTGCCTCTGTAATCATGTGACTCAATTCCTTATAATAAATCTCTAGTCTCTCCCTGTCTCTGTCTCTCTCTCTTCTCCCCAATCACTTCCGTTTCTCTGGAGAACCATGACTAATACAATAATCAGTCATAAGAAATGGAGTATATCAAGATCAATAGACCTCCACAAAGGTCATTTCAGATAAATGAGAAAAATCAGATGAGCTATACTAGTGAAAGAACAGACAGACCAACACAACTGGAGCATTGGGTCAGATAGGGAAAGAAGTAAGAACATAAAAGGTAGATCAGAGATGCACAATAAGGGACTTCTGGTACATAGCTAAAGAGTTCAGAGTTCATGTAAGAAAAAAGTGAAGGTTTTGAAATGGACTGTTGGTGGAATTGCAAATTAGTGCAACCACTTTGGAAAACAATGTGGAGGGTCTCAGAAGAATGGGAATGAACTTACCATATGACCCAGCTATATTACTCCAGGTATCTTACCCAAAAGAATTGAAACCAGTCTACCACAGTAATGCATGCATATCTATGTTTATAGCTGCACAATTCATAATTGCCAAACTATGGAACCAGCTGAGATGTTCATAACAGATGACAAAACTATGGGATATATACACGGTGGAATTCTACTCAGCCATAAAGAAGAACAAAATTATGTCATTTGCAGGGAAATGGATGAAACTGGAGAATATTATGCTAAGTGAGATTTGTCAGTCACAAAACGTGAAAGGTCAGATGTTCTCCCTCATATGTGGAAGCTAGCGAGAAATTGGGACACAGGAGGGACTCCAGACAAAGGAGGAAAAACCTTAGTGGAGTGAAGGAGGGGACCTAACTGAGGGAGATGGGAGGGGGGAGGAAGACTTGAAGAGAGAAACACCTCAATGGACATGTTGTACATACACAAACTTATCAAAGCCAATCACTGTGTTGAGCACAGGAAGGTGGGGAAGGAGAGGGAGTGGGGTGGGAACTGGGGGAGGGCTCAATGAGTGCTGTGTGCATGTATGCCTTTATCACCCTGAACTTTATCAAGATGTATGATTACAATGCACCAGTAAAATAAAAGAAAAAGAAAATGGAAAATTAATGGGGAAAAATCAACAAACCAAAAGCGGATTCTTTGAAAAGATCAATAAAGTTGATAAGCCTTTGACCAGGCTAAGAAAAAAAGAAGAAGGTACAAATGACTAAAATTAGAACTGAAAGAGGGGTCATCATTACAGATCCCAGGGATGTTGCAAAGATAATAACGGGAATATTAGAAAAAATCTATACTTGCAAATGTAATAACCTAGAGGAAATGAGTCAAATTCTTGAAAGACAATCTACTAAAACTCATGTGAGAAGAAACATATAGTCATTATAGGCTCATGCATATTAAATAAGTCAAACCAATAATTAATAACCTTAAAAACAGAAAGCAGCAGGCCCAATTAGACAGATTCATTGGTGAATTCTACCAAACATTTAAGGAAGAAATTATACCACTTTTAAAAACAATCTCTTTAAGGAGATAGGAGCAGGGAGAATATATTATACTCTCTAACTAGCTTGTTTTGTAAAGCCAGGATTACCCTAATATCAAAATGAGATAAAGATATTACGAGAAAACAGCAGACCAGTATCTCTCTAGGGCATAGATGTAAAAATCCTCAACAGAATATTAGCAAGTGAAATCCAATAAGGTATAAAAAGAAGTATACACATTACCAGATGGGATTTATCCCATGTATGCAAAGTTAGTTCGACACTGAAAAACCAATTAATGTTATCTAGCTCATCAATAGGCTGAAGAAGAGAAATCACTTCATCATATTGATAGATGGAGAAAAATCATTTAGCAATACCCAACATCCATTCCTGATAAACACTGTCCACAAATTAGGAATAGAAGAAAACTTCCTCAACTGGATAAAGAACATCTACAGACACCCTACAGCTGAAATAACACTTGATGTAAATAATCCAAGGCAAAGAAGAAATCGCAGGAAAAGTTGGAAAATATTTGAAAATGTATGTTAATGAAAATGAAGTACTGAATATGATACAGTTTAAACAAGTCTTAGAAATAAATAATATGAGATTTGAATTCCTGTACTGGAACAAATGAAAACTTTAAATATCAAAAGTCTAAGGTTTTACTTTAAGAAGATTAACCCCAAAGAAAAGAAATAATAAGGAGCAAAAATTCAATAAAATACAAGAACATAGAAAGTTAATAAAACTAAGGGTTTTTATTTAAACATCAAGTAAATTGTTAAATCCTTGCACCAGCAATGCAGATGAAAGGAGATAAAACACTACCTATAATAGGAATAAAAGATGGCGTATCACTATAAATCCTTTAGGCATATAAAAATGGTAAAAGAGAGTGTTATGAACACTGAACACCCTTGTGCCAGTATGCTCAAATTAGGTAAAATGGATCAATTTCTGAAAAGCATGAATTCAAATTGACTAAAAAAGGAAAAGAAAATGTTTATAATTCTATATATGACAAGGCAATTTAATTCATAAATTTAAAAAAATCCTATAGAGAAAGCTACGGCCCCAATATGATCCTGTGCTGAACTATATCAAACATTAAGGAAATAAAAATACTAACTCTGAGCTCTTTCACAAATCAGAGGAGGAAAGAAAACTCCAAAATCTGACAAAGCTGTTATTAAAAATAAGCACACATTAATGTTTATACATATAAGTGCAAAACTAAGTCTTTAATATGATTCTAGCAAATTAAACCTAGTAAAGTGTAATGAAGAAATGGATAAACAAAAGGTAGCAATATCCATACAATGAAATATCTAGCCATAAAAATGAAGAATTGATTCGTGCTACATAGGTAAGCCTTGAAAATGTGCTATGTGAAAAAAGTCAGTTACAGAAGGCCACATATTATATAATACATTTATATGACATGCCCAGAATGCACAAATCTGTAGGGAAAAGGGGAAATATGGAGCAACACACACACACACACACACACACACACACACACACACACTGCAAATCAA
>PVJS01043207.1:0-17131 GCA_004027185.1 Glis glis | reverse complement strand
AAGTACTGGGATTACAAGCATGCGCCACCACGCCCGGCTCTATTTTATTTTGAAACAGAGTCTTGCTAAATTGCAGAGACTAGCCTCGAACCTGCAATCCTCTTGCCTCAGTCTCCCAAGTACTGGAATTACAGAAGTGCTCCACCACACCGGGCAACAAAGCTACTTTCTTTTTTTTTTTTTTTTTTTGCGGTACCGGGGATTGAACCCAGGGGTGTTCTACCTCCGCGCTACACCCCGGCCCTATTTTTTATACTTTATTTTGAAACCAGGTCTCACGAAGTTGCAGAGGGCCTCACTAGGTAGAGAGAGAGAGAGAGATCTGAGGTTGGCCGCGAACCGGATTCTCCGGTCTCCGCCTCCCAAAGTACTGGGATTACAAGCGTGTGCCACCACGCCCGGCTCAAAGCTACTTTCGTAGTGCATTTTCTGTTACTGTAACAAAATGTAGAAGTCTGGGTATTTTATGAAAAAGAGGTCTATTTACTTCACTGCTTTGGAGGCTGAAAGTCCAAACAGCAGGGTACCAGCTTGGTGAGTGCCTTAGGACAGACAGTATCAGGATGGTGGGACGTGGAAGAGGTCACATGTCAAAGCAGGAAGCCAGAGAAGAGCAGGAGCCAGTCTTGATCTTTTATGATAATCCACTCTCACAGGAACTAACTGGGTCCCACAAGAACTGCATCAGTCCCTTCGAAAGCAATGCACAATGACCTAATTACCTTGCACTAGACCGCACCTCTTAAAGCCTCCACCACCTCCCAAAACTGCCATCCTAAGGACCAAGCTTTCAACACATGAACCCCTGAGGAACACACTCAAAGCATATCCGACCCATAGCAGCTGCTTTGGCAATTCAATAGAGAAAGGATAGCTTTTTCAACATAGATGCTGGGACAATTAGATATCCATATATCAAATATATATACATATATATATTTTTTGGCGGTACTGGGGATTAAATTCAGAGACATTCTACCTCCAAGCTATACCCCCAGCCCTATTTTTTATTCTTTATTTTATTTTATGTTTTTTTGTGTGTGTGTGTGGTACCAGGGATTGAACCCAGGGGCATTCTACCTCTGCGCTACACCCCCGGCCCTATTTTTTATCCTTTATTTTGAAACCGGGTCTCACGAAGTTGCAGAGGGCCTCACTAAGTAGAGAGAGAGAGAGAGAGAGAGAGAGAGAGCGCTGAGGCTGGTTGCGAACCCAGATCCTCCAGTCTCCGCCTCCCAAAGTACTGGGATTACAAGCGTGCGCCACCACGCCCGACTTATTCTTTATTTTGAAACAGGGTCTCACTAAGTTGTGGAGGGCCTCACTAAGTAGCTGAGGCTGGCCATGAACCTGCAATCCTCCTGTCTCAACCTCCCAAGTACTGGGATTACAAGCGTGCGCCACCACACCTGGCTTTAGATATCCATATTTTAAAAGTGAACCTCAATCTTACCTCATAGCACATACAAAATTGACTCAAAATGAGCCATAGACCTAAATATAATATCTAAAACTAGAGGGAAATTTTTAATTACCTTTAATTTGTCAAAGTTTCTTAAATAGGATATAAAATACCAACTATAAAAGAATAAACTGGACTTCATAAAAATTACAAATTTTGCTTTTCAAAACGATGTTATAAAAGTGCAATGGAAGCTGGGCGTGGTGATGCACACCTGTAATCCCAGTACCTGGAAGGCTGAGACAGGAAGATCTCAGGTTTGAGGCCAGCCTCACCAATTTAGTAAGACTCTCAGCAACCTACCAAGACCCTATTTCAAAATAAAAAATAAAGGGCTAGAGGTGTATCTTGAAGGTAGAAAGCCCCTGGATTCAATACCCAGTACAAAAGGAAAGAAGAAAGGAAGGGAGGGAAGGAGGGAGGGAGGAAGAAAGTGAGAGAAGGAGGAAAAGCAAAAAATGGGAGAAATTATTTATAAGTATATATCTAACACATATATAAAAACTCTCACAGCTCAACTGTAAGCATAATTTTTGGTGTGGGTACTGTTGAAAATTTATAGAAAATTTGTCTGTAATATTAATATTTTTCTATGTACCTTATATTTTAAATGTTATGATATGGCACATAGAAAATATAAAAGGAACCCTAATTCTGTCTACCTCCACTTAGCTTGATGAAAGTTGGCTCCATACTAAATTTAATATTGCCAAAATAAAATAGGATTTTTTTCAGCCCTAAATACTAAGTCATCATTTTTATCATCGATAATAAATAAGTAATGAAATATCAATAATTGAGCAATTACTCAGTTAATATTTATTAGGCACTCAAAGTTCTGGTACAGTCCTTATTGAAATGGAATGACACAGAGCAGAGAAAGAACAGGCCATGGTATTACAGAGCCTACAGTCTCAGCAGAGAAATAAATATACTTAAAGCATATTTCAGAAATTTATGTTATTTGAGGAAAAGAGCATATCTCTATTCAAGAAATTTCCCCTTAAAACATTCTTCTATAATGAGTTGGGCATGGTGGCACACGCCTGTAATCCAAGTATTTGGGAGGCTGAGGCAGGAGGATTGCAGGTTCGAGACCAGCCTCAGCAACATAGATTCTCAGCAACCTAGCAAGACCTTGTATTCAAACAAAAAATAAAAAGGGCTGGGGTATAGCTGGGAGGTAGAGTGCCCCTGGGTTCAATCCCCAGTACCACTCACATATACACAAATTCTATAATAATACCATATGCAATATTTCCTTGGAAATAACTAGATATAGGAAACTAGCCCCAGTGTCTTAATATTTGTGTTGAGCATTTTTGGATATTCTTAATTCATTTATTCACTTATTTAATCAATCAATAGTATTGATCAAGTGCCTATTTTGTAATTCATACCGTTGTAGGTACTTACTGGGAATACAGTCATATATAAAACAGACTAGATCTCTCCTCCCATCAAGTTTACATTCCAGCAGGTATGTGCAACTTTAGCCCGAGTATTAATTTTTTCTTAATAAAATGTTGTGTCAACCTTTGTGTCATCATTTTCCCTAGTTATAAGAGTCATTCTTGCTTATTGGAAACAAACTACAGGAAATGAAGACACCTTTGTAATCTCATCCCTTCGTATAATTACCATGAAATAGTTTCATGTATATACTTAGTTTTTTTAAAATATTTTAAAAATATTTACAACCTGGATCACCCTTGTATAACTTGCTTTGTTTCCACTTGGCAATACAGTACACTATGAGCATCTTCTGATACCAATGCATCTAAATCTAACTCTTCTTTATTGGTTGTATAAGATACCATTTTATAGAGGGACTACAGGTTATTTCAACCATTCTTCTATTGATGGTCATTGGGGTTATTTCTTATTTTTTCATTATGATTAGTACTTTCGATGTCTTGTTTAAGAAATCTTTGCCTAACCCATAGTATTTTCAAATTCACATTTTAGGGGAGAGACAGAGACAGAGACTGAAAGACAGACACAGAGAGAGAGAGAAACAGAGGGAGGGAGGGAGGGAGAGAGAGAGAGAGAGAGAGAGAGAGAGAGAGAGAGGCTCTGTCTCAGCTGCCTCCCTGGGCTGAGGAGGCAGAAATTATAGTTTGTAGTCTGGGACAGCCGGTGTCTGAGGACTTAAAATCTCAGAGAAATGTCGAGTAGTGAGCCTGGCACTCTGCCTGCAATTTCTCTTCAAGGCTTTTCTAATTCAGACCCTGCACATGCTCAAAGTGAAAGGCTGAGAGACCTAGCAAAATGCAACTAGTTGCTAAAAGTCTCAAAGTCTAAGGAATGATTCTGACAGTCTCATCTGTTTTCATTTCCTATTTTGTAGTGGGGAGGGGCAGGGAAAAGGCCTTGAATGCCAAACTAATGCCTAGCTGCTATTAGAACATTACCAGAGAGTTTTTAGGGAAATGAGGGCTTGAGGATCAGTTACACGGTGCTGGATGTGGCATTGGAAGGGCTGCAGCATAGGGGACTGTGCCCACCTGCAGTCACAGGTCATCCAAATGGCAGAGCCAAGACCACTCACCCCTGGTCCAGGCTTCCTAAACAACTGCAGGCCCCTCAGAGCCCTGCTGGTGACTGTGTGCAAGGCAAGGAGAGGTCTGGTCAGAAGTGATGACTTGGATGTTGGAAGGCAGGAGATAGGGAAGAAGCTCAAGGATGAGAAGGGCCCCAGAGTTTCCTAGAGGAGTCTAATGTGGGAGGGGGACAGGACAGAAAAGGTAACTACTATGGGACCCGTTGAGTTTCATGAACTGGCAAGACACGGAGATGGAAATGGCCAGCCCCCAGTTAGAAATGTGAATCAGGAGTTTAAAAGAGAGAGATTAGGGCTTTTCTCTATTCAAATCCATGCCTTCCTTAATTCCTTCCTTTTATAAATTTGGAAGTTGAATACATATTATAGTTGAAGCTATAAAGATAGATGGGATTTTTAGGTGAAAAATGCATAAAGATAAATTATTTTAAAATATGGCATGTGAGAATTTTACAACTGAAAAAGTGAAACCAATGTAGGTAATCTGATTCATTCATGAAAACTAGATGCCATGGCTGGAATCTCAGAGAAAGGGTCACCTGGATTTTGCTCGAATCTGTCTAATGTCTGTAGGATTGGCGGTAGTTAGATTGTAATTAATTCCATAGCTGGACATCTCAAGTCCTATAAAAGTTCCTTGAGGTTCAAATTAGCATCTCTATAATTTTTGCTCATTGATTCTATAATGTAAACTTTATATGCTTTGCACAATGACACGGAATAATGCAAGGAACACAACAGGTTTCACTAATGACTTATAACTGACCGACTAATCTCATCATCATGTGATTAGTCCTAAAGAAGAGCAATTGAATGTTCAAACAACCTGATGTTTCTTCACATAGACTTCAGTGGTTGATAATATCTAACATTGGCAAGGATGAGGGAAATGAGCATTTTCATTCTCTGTTGATGATGTCAACTATTATATCTTTTCTGGAGGACCCTTTGTCATAAGCACCCAAATTTTAAAATGTGCATTTTTATCCAGCTGTTTCATTTCTAAGAGTTTATCTTAATGATATAATTAGGGTCTCATAAAGTTACCACGGTTTGGCTTGAACTTGTGATCCTCCTCTCTCAGCCTCCCAAGTACTGAGATTACAAACATGTGCCACCATGCCCCGCTCATTTGCTTAGTTTTGTAGTGCTGGCTAGTATGAATAATGTTGCTATGGATATTCTTGTACACATCTTTTGATGTATATTTACATGCATTTCTGTTATGTGTATACTGAGAAAAGGGTCATAGAATAAGCATATGTTCAGTTTTATTAAATATCTCCAAGTATTTTTCTTTTCTTTTCTTTTCTTTTTTTTTTTGCGGTACCGGGGATTGAACCCAGGGGCGTTCTACCTCTGTGCTACACCCCCGGCCCTATTTTTTTATACTTTATTTTGAAACCGGGTTTCACGAAGTTGCGGAGGGCCTCACTAAGTAGAGAGAGAGAGAGAGAGAGAGAGAGAGAGAACTGAGGCTGGCCGCGAACCTGGATCCTCTGGTCTCCGCCTCCCAAAGTACTGGGATTACAAGCATGCACCACCACGCCTGGCTCACCAAGTATTTTTCTAAAGTAGTTGTATAAATTTATACTCACACCAGCAATATAAGAGGATTTTAGTTGTTTCAAATTCTCATCAATACTTGATATTAATTTTATCAAGTTCTAGCCATTCTGGTGGATGAAATAGCATTTCTATATAGGTGTGTTTATTTGTTTGTTTATTTGTTTTGTGGTACTGGGGGTTGAACCCAGGGGCACTCTACCTCTGAGCTACACCCCAAGCCCTATTTTATTTTTTATTTTGAAACATGGTCTCACTAAGTTGTGGATGGCCTTTCTAAGTTTCTGAGGCTGGCCTTGAACCTGTGATCCTCCTGTATCAGCCTCCCAAATACTAGGATTATAGACATGCACCACCACACCCAGATTCTATATAGTTTTGATACATTTTTCTGATAACTTGTGATGTGCTTATTGGTCATTTGAACACTCTCTTTTGCAAAGGGCCTAGCAGCCATTTTTTTTTAAATGGGCTTCCTGTCATGTTCATGTTGGTTTGTAGGTCTTGATTCTTGTGGATACAAGTCCTTTGTCATTCATATATATATATATATATATATATATATATATATAAACAAATATATATAAACAAATATCTCCTCCCATTCTATGGCTCAAATTTTTATTCTTTTAGGAATAGATGAAGATAACTAGAGAAACTAACTATAATAAAAATAGTTGCATCTGGATGTTGAATTTTCCTTTTTTAATTCATGTTTCCCAGTTTTTAAGGAGCAAGTAGTAAGCATTTAAAACACAATGGAAAGCGTGAGTTGTTATGATGATTTAGTTAAACAGTAACCCGCTGGAAGAGGTGAGCCAAGATAAAAACTTTGCCACTATTTGCCCTGAATGTAGTTACACACGGCGTGAGCAGATCTGCTAGGGACACCTGGTGGACAGTGTTAACATTACAGGGGAGGACGTGCTAAATGTGCCAGCTTTCTTGCCAGGTGAGAAGTGTGCTAAAGCAGGCCCTGGTTTAGTTATGTCTTTACATCTCAGTTTTCAAATAACTAAAAAGAACCTTCAGTTGGGGTAAACCTATCTTTTCTGTGGGTTGGGTTTGGGTCTGACTAGCAAATATAACAAAAATCTACATAGAACAAAAGAGTAAGGTTAGAAGTAGAGATGGGACTGATTCAGAGCTGGTTACATACTTTGTGAGACCCAGTGCATAATGAAAATGTGGGGTCCCTTGTTCAAAGTGTAGGGTGCAATGGTGTAAGCCTGTAATTCCAGTCTGTGGGAGGCTGATACAGAAGGATCACAGGTTTGAGGCCAGCCTCAGCAACTTAGAAAGGCCCTTAGCAACTTAGGGAGACCCTGTTTCAAAATAAAATAGGGCTGAGGGTGTAGCTTGGAGGTAGACTGCCCCTGGTTCAATCCCCAGTGCCACAAAAAAAAGAAGGTATCAAAATAAAAATGTTTTTCTTTTCTTCTATGGTATCTTCTCAACTTATGTTTTCTTGTTTTGTTTTCTTTGCTACTTAATGTCATTCTGGGCACAGAAAATAAAAAAATTAAACTATTAGCATCGATTTTACCATTCATCTTTATATCATGTAATACCAGTTCTAAGTGCAGATATATGAGTGTTTGACTCATATGTGAAGTCATAAAAATTATATAATTCCTTTTTTCCCCTTAAATGTGTTTTTTTTTTGGGTTGTTTTTTGTTACAGTGCTGAGGATTGAATTCAGAACTCAGGGTCTACTATTTGCTAAGGCAAGCACTTTCTTTCTTTCTTTCTTTCTTTCTTTCTTTCTTTCTTTCTTTCTTTCTTGGGAGGGTAGGTACTGGGGGTTGAACCTGGGGCATTCTACCACTGAGCTACACCCCCAACCCTTTTTAGTTTTTATTTTGAAGTAGGGCCTCACTAAGTTGTTGAGGTTGCCCTCGAACAAATCTGCAATCCTCCTGTCTCAGCCTCCCAAGGACTGGGATTACAGGCATGTGCCACCACTCCTGGCTCCCACAATTCATTTTTCATAGCTCATGCATGGATATATATTTTTATTGTTATCAGAACAGTGGACACACACTGCAGGAAAATACCTCGAGTGTTTTTATTTTACTTCTTGTTACCCACATGTTCTACCAGTTTCTCTACATTGGGCTTCACTGGCAAGTACTGACTGAAAAGAGACAATGAGTAGCCCCATCTTTCCTTTTCCTTCCATGCCATTCTTTTCAGCATATGTGATTGGTCAATACAAAAAAAAAATTAACATACATAAGGAAGGATATGATAGGCTTCCTTGGATCTTCATGCTTCTTAGACTGCCACTGCCTTCTCCTCTCTCTCTCTCTCTCTCTCTCTCTCTCTCTCTCTCTCTTTCCCTGTATATGTGTGTGTGTGTGTGTGTGTGTGTCTGGGGATTGAACACAGGGACATTCTACCTCTGAGCTACACCCCCAGCACTTTTTATTTTTTATTTTGAAACAGGGTCTCGTAAGTTGCTGAGAGTCTCACTAATTTGCTAAGGCTGGCATTGAACCTGTGATCCTCCTGTCTCAGCCTCTCAAGTACTGAGATTGCAGTCATGGCCAACATGCCCAGCCTGCCATTGCTTTCTTTTTGCATTCCAAGCGAGTTCTTGCTCTTGAGAGCTCCACTTAGTTATGGATATAATACACTCATCACGTACCTGCTTGGAGTCTCACTGACTCCCACGTGCCACAGGTCGGAGGGAATGCTGTGCTGGGGGTGCTGAGAACACTGCATGGATGGAGGGGCACTGAGAGGAGGAGCAAGCACAATGCACTTCTCTCTTGTCCTGTATGGTTACAGTGAGGAGATGTTCAGAGCATAACTTCACAAATCACATGATTTGTTACCATACAAAGAAATTCTTCTCATCGCTCAAAGAATGAGAAAACGAGAACAAATCTCACGAGGGATACACTTGATGGATGAGGTTCATTAACCACACAGTAAGTTCTGATTTGGTTTAGTTCTGATTTAAAGTCTCCATTAGGATGGGAGCAGGCCTCTATGGATATAAAGTCTAATTGAAGCTGAAGGCTAGCTTTCCTCAAGAGGTTCTCAGGGGACATGAGAACATTCAGGGTCCCTGGGGTAGCATGCAGGGCCATGTAGCTGGCTTCAGAGGATAGCTTAATAGCTGTCAGAGCAGCCCGGCCACCGCCCAAGCTCCCAACCTGTCACACAAAATCTTGGGTGTAGAGGTGTGTTGGAGTCCAGTAGTTCAGCCCAAGAACTCAGCTGTGTGGTCTGATGAGATGTAGCATACCATTCAGGTGGAGGAGGATACATACCCCATCTCACAGCAAAACACGCGTCACTCATACGGTGTTTGGAATCGTCTCAAAGCTACCTAACACCTCCATCCATGCACGTGCTCTCTTGTCCCTTCCACTTAACTTACAAAGATGAAACAAGAATTTCACCATGGCAATAGCAGGACATTAGACCGAGCTTGGTGGCCTTCTGAAAGGGGAGCCTTATACAACTGCACAGGTCACAGACCCATGAAGCCGGGACAGGGATGGCTTGCTTTTTGTTGTTAAGTTTTTTGTTTTTAGTGGGTAAAGGAAGTAAGCTCTTATTCCTAGAAGTGAAAGACCTTATTTAGAATTATAGGTATTTTATTAGAACCAGAATTTTGGCTAGCTTGAGCAAGAATAAGCAAACAAAACCTTTTCAGAAAGGTGCCAATAATCAAAACAGCTACTTCACCAGACCATTCACCAGACCAAAGATCTCTTTGCATGCATACCAGGCTTTGAGTATCCTGCCACCCTAACAAGACATCTGCAGTTACTTGACTTGCTTCGTGAACATGTTTTTTACCCTAACTACCAAGCCAGACATAAGTAGGATTGTTAGCTATGGATGGAAAAGGTCACAACTTACTGTTTCTACTTTTTTCTTCTTCTTACATTTTGCACTTAGAGAAAAACAAATACAAACAAAGCTGGGATAAGAAGAAAATTCTAAGAAATTTTTGTTTGTTTCTTTCCACTTTTGGGAAAACAGCGATTATGTGCATATGTATTTTATCTTTTCTGCCACTTTTGGTAGAGGCTTTGTTGAAGGCTGATTGCAGTGATGTGCTCTGGGCTGGGGGCGCAGGGTAAGGAGGATGACCAGCCACTGAGGACTGGGCTCAGTGAACAGGCTCCTTGAGCCGAATGGCCGAGTGAGATACAGAAAGCAGAGACTTGGCTCTGGTTTGGCTCGGCTCTAGTTTGTCTACATGCTGAGCAGTTGACGGAGGGAGGGAGGCAGAGGTGTGGTTTGATAAGAAGGGGCAGTAGGCCTGGAGGCAAGTTGCCAGGGTCAAAAACCTCAGAAATTTCTCCTAGGTCTCAGGGGAGGGGTAACCTTACTTGCATTTGCCTTCTATTTCCATTATGCTTTTGTTGTCAGGAAGCTCCCTTTCTTTATCATCTTGAAGAATGCCTATCTTTTTTAGCACTTTTAATTCTTTGGGGGATGAAGTAGAGAAGTGCATCATAAGTTGATGATTGAGGGTCCAGGGATGTGTGATCAGAGGTCAGGCTGAGGCCAGGCAGGATAGCTCAGTGGTGCTGAGAGACAGAGGTTGCTGGCTGTCTTCCTGTACCTGTTTCCCATCTCCCAAGGTGATAGACCCTGATTTTTGGCTGGGTACATGGCTGCCCCAGAAGAGACATTTTCCAGCTTGCCTTACAATTGGGTGTAGTCATGTGACTAGACTGTGGCTAAAGACATGAGACATCCTCCACTCTCCCTCCCTCCTTTGTCTTTTCCTCTGACTGTGGAAATGCAGGTGCTGTTGTGTATCCCAGGAGAAAAAGGGCCCTAGCCTGGGGAAGAGGGGTGGTGGGCTGCAGAAGCGAGTCCCTGCAGATTTTAGGGTAGCGTCACCTTTCAGCTCGGGACCATGTACCACTCCATGGCTTTTATCTCACTTAGGCCATTGATATTTGGGCATTTCTGACACTTATAGTTGGACCTAACACCTACTGATACAGAGAATCACTGAAGATGTATCCTGGCTGGACTTCCTCTGCAGAGTGCTATCTTATGGACCCTACATGTACATGCTGTGGCCTGCTTCTTATACTGCCATCATGACAACACAGCAGAAAGCCCTCACAGAATGCTCATCCCCTCACAGAATGCTCATCCTTTCAACACTTCAAAATCCCATGCAGAAGCTGGGGAGAGCTCAGTGGTAGAGCACTTGCCTAGCACCTCAAAATGCAACAACAAAAAACCCTCAAATCTCATATTGGGAGCCTGTGACAAAGGGGTCAGAAGTCAGGGCAAAAGATTAGCAGCATAAGCCGGGCATGGTGGCGCACACTTATAATCCTAGTACTTTGGGAGGCGGAGACGGGAGGATCTGGGTTCGAGGCCAGCCTCAGCTCTCTCTCCTCTCTCCCTGTTTCTCTCTCTCTCTCTCTCTCTCTCTCTCTCTCTCTCTTTCTCTCTCTCTACTTAGTGAGGCCCTCCGCAACTTCGTGAGACCCGGTTTCAAAATAAAGTATAAAAAATAGGGCCGGGGGTGTAGCGCAGAGGTAGAACGCCCCTGCATTCAATCCCCGGTACCGCAAAAAAAAAAAAAAAAAAAAAAAAAATTAGCAGCATACAAAGTACACTAAAGACAAGGATCTTCGGGCCCCTACTCAATACAGGACTCAATCCTTAGGAACAATTGGCTGAGTTAGATAGAGGTGATGGTTAAGTGGACGTAGGTGGCTGGTGAAGAGAATACAGTTGAAAGGAAAAGGGAGAAAAATGCATTTAAAAGCAGATCTTGAAAAGTTAATTAATTCAGGGCTTTTTATTATGACATTTTCTTTTTTTTAGGCTTTTATTGGTGCATTGTAATTACACATTGTAATGAGATTCAAAGTGATACGTTTATATATGCACACTACATCTCTTGGTGTGTTTCCCTCTGCAGCCCACTACCCCCTCCTTCCTCCCAGTACATGCTAGGGCAATTGGTACTGATACCTTCATATATGAAAATAACATTATTTGATCTGTTTCCTTCCTCAAGCCTCCTTTCCCTCCCCCTCCCTCCACTGTTCTACTGGTCTCTCTCCTCATTGTCATGAAGGCCCTTTTCTTTCCTATTTTCTTTCTGGCGTCCACATATGAGAGAAAACATGTGGCCCTTGCCTTTCTGAGACTGGCTGATCTCACTTAGCTTGATGCTCTCTCGTTCCATACATTCCCTGCAAACGAGATGATTTTGTTTTCTTTATGCCTGAGTAAAACTCTATCGTGTATATATACCACATTTTCTTTATCCAGAGGTTTTGTTTTTATACTTTTATTGGTGCATTATAGTCTCACCTCATAATGTAATTCATAGTGATAGTGACACACATGCACACAGCACTTGGTGGGCTTTCCCCCAGCTCCCTCCCCACTCCCCCCTTCCCCACACAGGATATTGAGATAGACATTTATCCAGAGGTTTTTAAATGCAAGTAAAATATCTAGTCAGCTGAGAAAAATAGTCTTTTGTCATGGTATACAGGGATACACAATTCGACTCATTATTTTAAATAATATAATGAAATTAAATGTCTAACAGCATTAGTATTCAATATCTTAAATGTCATTTACTAGATTATTTTCATAACTCATTTAGGGTAATTTTTAGTAGACATTATTTGTTATCCATAAGAAAACAATTATAAGAGCATATATACAAGTTATTTAAAATATACATAAAACATCTGGTTTTCATGAGCTCTTTGGTTTTTGTATGATTGTTTGCTTGTTTGTTTGTTTATGATACTGAGGATTGAACCCATGGGCGTTCTACCTCTGAGCTACACCTCCAGCCCTTTTTATTTTTTGTTTTGAAACAGGGTTTCATGAGGTTGATGAGAGTCTTACTAAGGTGTTGAGGCTGGTCTTGAGCCTGTGATCCTCCTGTCTCAGCCTCCCAAGTATTGGGATTACAGGCATCTGCATCCACTACCATGTCCAGCTTGAGCTCTTTGTTTTTAGAGAAGCTTTGTTTCTACTTCTGCGATCAAGCATGACATAAGACTGCCTCTCCTCAACCATTAGTCATTCATTTCTACATTTCTGCATATTAAAACAATTATCCAGTACTTGTACATTCATTTTTCTTTCTTTTTTTTTTTTGCAGTACTGAGGATGGAGTCCAGGAGCATTCTACATCTGGGCTACACTCCCAGCCTTATTTTTTATTCTTTATTTTGAAACAGGGTCTCACTAAGTTGGGGAGGGCCTCACTAAGTAGCTGAGGCTGGCTGCGAACCCACAATCCTCTGGTCTCAGCCTCCCAAGTACTGGGATTACAAGCATGTGCCACCACACCTGACTGTACATTCATTTTTCATACCATCATTATTTATTTATTTTGCAGCACTGGGGATTGAATTAAACACAGGGCCTTGTGCACGTGAGGCAAGCACTCTACAACTGAGCCACATCCCCAGTCCTTTTCATATTATTTTAGGGCAGGGGCTCACTAAGTTGTCCAGGCTGACCTTGAACTTGCAATCCTCTGCAGCAGCATTGTTTACAATAGCCAAAAGGTGGAAGCAGTCCAGGTGTCCATCAACAGATATGGATAAACAAATGTGGGAATACATGCAATCAAATAGTATTTATCTTTAAAAAGGAAGGAAATTCTGGCACAGGCTACAACACAGATGAACCTTGAAGACAATACGCTAAGTAAAATAAGCCAGACATGAAACAGATAAACACTGTATGATTCCACCTAGTTGAGGTACCTAAAGTAATCAAATTCATAGAGACAAAGTACAGTGGTGATTGTTGGGGACTGGGGAGGAAGAAATGGGGGGTTTTAATATGGAGTTTAAGGTGAAGATGAAAAGTTCTAGAGATGGATGATAGTGATATTTGTATAACAGTGTGAACGCACTTAATGCCACTGAACTGTACACTTAGAAACTGTTAAATGGTAACTTTTACCTGATGTATTTGTTAACACAATTTCTTAAAATATAAAAAATTAGCAAGTATCATTAAAAATAAGCAAATATTAATAATTTAGGTCTTATGCCTTTATTTATCTGTGTAGTTTATTCAAAGTACCAAATAAAACTGAAATCGACATAAATCAGGCATCAATGGACAAAAATGGAGCATCTAAATCAGTGCTTTCCAATAGATATATGATGTGAACTGCATGTGTCATTTAAAATTTTCTGGCAGTTATACCAACAAAAGTACAAAAATAGATGAAATTAATTGTAGCAGTATTATTTTCAATTAATTAATTTATTTTGTGGTACTGGGGACTAAATCCAGCTGCATTCTACCTCTGAGCTACACCCCAAACCATATTTTATTTTTTATTTTGAAAGAGGGTCTAAGTTGCTGAGGGTCTCAATAAGTTGCTGAGGCTGATCTTGAACCTGTGATCCTTCTGTCTCAGCTTCCCAAGTATGGGGATTACAGGTGTGTGCCACCATGTGCGGCACAGCATATTTTATTTAATCCTACATATCCAAAATATTATCACTTTAACCAACATAAAGAATGTTGAATTCCTTATTGGGTTTTGAATTTGACATTCTTTTCTTTTTTTCCACAAATCCAATGTGCATTTCTAGTTACAGCACATCTCAGTTCAGGCTAGCCACTTTTCAAGTACACGAGAGCCACCTGAAGCTAGTGGCTACCATTTGTACAACAGAAATCTAGATTACCTATAGATTGGATCAGGAGTCTCAGAATAGATAATCAGATTATAATTCTTAGAATTTATTTAAAACACTATAGAACTTACCTACCACCTTTATGACCTGGCTTATGGTATGATAAATTAATTAAAAATCTGTCTTGGTGGAGCAAGAATATTAAAGCTACAAATTTCCTACCTTAATGGAATTCCCTCTTATGTCCTAAGGACAAGAACACATAAACTCTGGCTTTTTATTCTCTTATCTTGATATGACATTTTAACATGACAAGTTTGTTCCCACAGCTATCCTAATATTTTACATCACCCTGGGCATAGTTGAGCTTGTTTGAAAGGATGAGGTTGCTAAGCCATCTTGATAGAGATGAGGGAACCATGCTGCTTCATACTTTTAGAAACACTTGACCTAAGGCAGATGAATTTAAACTACATGGTAACTCAGGCTACTTATTCCCAAACCTGATGGGAGGGCTTAGCTTTTGCTGGGGGAGAGATGGCCAGTTTCCTTTGTATTCTAGTGATGATAACTCTCATTCCTGCCCTAGGATCAGGAAGGCTTGAGAGTGGAGGAAAAGCAACCTGACCATTAATTACTTCCCCCACAAGCTCTAAATAGGGCTGCTCTCCAGGACTTGAATATCAGCCTTGGAATTGCCAATGCTTATTTTCTGACACAGAAGTCCATAGGTTACTTCAAGCAGTAAAGTGATTGTTTTGAAATTAAGAATTTAACTGACCAACTATAGGACTAATTCTCAGCATTATAACAGAGGTTTCTGAATTGTTTTAAAAACAATGGCTAAAAGTTAAGATGTAGTCAATACTGCATATTAGTTATTGTCTGGTTTCTGAGCTCATCCATTTATTCAGTCAACATCGATTTAACATTGACTGTATGCCCAGGCAATGGAGATAGATGATATATGAAAATCTCTGCCCTTGTGGTGCTAATGTTCTAGAGGGAGAGGCAGACAGAGCAAGTTGTATCTTGGTTTAGAGGGCAATAGGTGCAATGAAGGAAAGGCAGGGAAGGGGGATAGGGTGTGCAGGGTGGGGTGGGGGAATGTGGATTGTGCCGAAATGATATGTGAAGATCATACTGATACAGCGACATCTGAGCAAAGTTTTGATGAGGGACCCATGCTGCTATCAGGAAAAAGCTCTCCAGTTAACTATGGCACATGCAGAGGTCCTAAGGAGGGGGGACCGTGCTCGGCAAGTTCAGAAGGCAGCAAGCTAGGCAGTGTGGGGTTGGGTGTAGTTCAGTGGTAGAGCACTTGCCTGGCCTGTGCAAGGCTAGACCCTGGTTTCTATCCCCAGCACTGCAAAATGAAAATGAAAAAGGAAAAGAATAGAAAAGAAGGAAGGGAGGGAGGAAGGCAGTGCGGCTGGAACAAAGTGAGCAAGGGGGAGAGCGTCTTAGCGTATCCAGGCTGCTATAACAAAATATCATAAACTGAGTAGCTTATAAATAACAGAAGGCAGATTCAGGGTCTGGTAAGGGCATGCTTCCTGGCTCATAGACTGCACCTTCTTGCTGTGACCTGGTAAAAGAGGTGACTTTCAGGTCACTTTTATAAGGACACTAAGCCCATTCCTGAGGGTGCCACCTTGGTGACCTGATCACTTCCCACAGGCCTCGCCTTCTAATACCGTCACCATGGTGGTCAGGATTTCAACATAGGAATTCAGCAGGGGACAAAAAAATGTAGACCACAGCAGAAAGTAATGGGGAAGCGAGGAGGGTGGATGGTGGGCATTGTGGGCTGTTACCCTGAGGGCACCGAAAAGCCACCTGTCGGTTTTGAACAGAACAGAGACATGATCTGATACATTTGAAAAGGGCCACTCTGGCTTCTGCACTGAAAATAAAGGGTGTGGAGGCAAGTTAGAAATTACTGCAATAATCTGGGTGAGGTGTAAAGGGAGCCTGGAGCATAGTGAGGGGCAGGAGGAGTGGTGAGAAATGGTGGAATGCTGGGTATGTTTTGAAAGTGGAGCCAAGAAGGTTTCCTGAGTAATTGGCTGTGGGTTTTGAGAGCAAGGGATGAATCAACATTGACTTGGATTCCCAGAGACTGCTCTTACTGATGTGCAATTTAAGATAAGCTCTTTTTTTTAACCACTGTCCATCTAAGTGACCTGGCAGATTAATCTCTCTGTCCATTCTCCTGAAAAGCACACTGACCAATGCATGAGGTACCTGACCTTTGTGGTCAAGGGGCTGTCTACAGTGCCCCTCCATCACTACCCCGACTCTTGTTCCCACCAAATGAGTTCTCTGTGTACCAAGAGTTGCTGGCTTCTTTCCAAAATGCTATATTTTAATTTTATTTTTAATAGTTAAATTTATTAATTGTATATCATGTAAAATAATGGTATACAACTTAAAAACAAAGAATTGAAGGCTTTTGTAAGGACTGATAAAGATGAGTCTTTAATTACTACTGTAGAATATGAAAAAATTACTGTAGAATATGAGAATATTTAAAATAGAGGGACAATTTATAGAAATCCAGAATGAGCTGGGCATGGTGGCACATGCCTGTAATCCCAGTACTTGGGAGGCTGAAATAGGAAGATTGCTGGTTCGAGGCCAGCCTCAGCAACTTAGCAAGACCCTGTTTCCAAATAAAAAATAAAATACGCCAGGCGTGGTGGCGCATGCTTGTAATCCCAGTACTTTGGGAGGCGGAGACCGGAGGATCCGGGTTCGCGGCCAGCCTCAGCGCGCATGCACACGCACATGATCAATCGATCGATCTGTCTCTCTCTCTCTCTCCCCCCGCTCTCTGTCTGTCTCCCTCTCTCTCTCTCTCTCTCTCTCTCTCTCTCTCTACCTAGTGAGGCCCTCCGCAACTT
>PVJS01043206.1:0-17162 GCA_004027185.1 Glis glis | reverse complement strand
CTGAGGCTGGCCGCGAACCGGGATCCTCCTGTCTCAGCCTCCCAAGTACTGGGATTACAAGCATGTGCTACCACGCCCAGCTTCCTAGAAACTTTTTTTTTTTTTTTTTTGCGGAACTGGGGATTGAACCCACGGGCATTCTACCTCTGAGCTACACCCCCGGCCCTATTTTTTATATTTTTCAGTTTGAAACCGGGTCTCACGAAGTTGTGGAGGGCTTCACTAGGTAGAGAGAGAGAGAGAGAGAGAAAGAGAGAGAGAGAGAGAGGGAGAGATGGGGAGAGAGAGAGAGAGAGAGAGCTGAGGCTAGCCACGAACCCGAATCCTCCGGTCTCCGCCTCCCAAGTACTGGGATTACAAGCATTCGCCGCCATGCCCGGCTTCCTAGAAACTTTTAATTAAAAGTTTTACAATTTCTAAAACTTTGATAGCTAATCAATAAAATATAGAACTTAGAGAAGTATGTCTTTAATAAATTGATAACCAGTCTTCTTTGACCAAAATGCTACGAAATGGAAAAAGCCAGCTGGGCATGGTGGTGCATGCTTCTAATCCCAATATTTGGGAAACTGAGATAGGAGGACCGCAGGTTCAAGGCCAGCCTGAGCAACTCAGGGAACCCTGTTTCAAAATAAAAAATAAAAAGGTCTGGGGTGTAGCTCAGAAGTTCAGTCTCTAGTTACACACACACACACACACACACACACACACACACACGAAACAAACAAACAAAATATAAGGGGAAAAAAAGGAAGTTTTATAAGGACAGATGGTGGTCACCAAGACAAGAAACAGCTGCAGAAGTTGGTCTGAGTCCAGGGCCGACACGGGCCCTACCATCCTGATGATTTTGCCATTTGTCTGGTAGCGGTGGTGCCGGCTCAGTGGGTTCCTGCGTGTCCATCAGAAGAGTCTGAGGTGCACCATGACGGAAACAAGACTCATTAGTGCTTCTTGATGGAGCAGAAGGGGACACAGCACTGACCAAGAGTGTCCATCTGGCTCTCAGAACAAACAATGAAGCTAGCTTTATCCATGTGAAAGGGTGTCAGGTGGGCTGACCGTTAGGAATGTTCATTGGCTTTAGGTACATTTCAGAGGCCTTCCTTTCAAGGGCTGGGGTGGGGTGGGGTAGCTCTGTGGTAGAGCCTTGCCTAACATGTGTGAGGCCCTGGGCTCAATAAAATACCAAAAACAAAACAAAGGTGTATCTTTCTTTTCTTGGGTGAGCACTTCAACCTTGAGGGAGGGATAGTTAGGCCAATCATCCTGGCATCAATATTACATCTCTTATATCACAATATTGTATCCTGTATAAACAACTGTCTTTTTTGTTTGGTACTAGTGATTGAATCCAGGGGCTTTCAACCTCCGAGCTACACCCACAACTCATTTATAAAAATTTTTATTTTGAAACGGTTTCCTTAAGTTTCTGAGGGCCTCACTAAGTTGCTGAGGGTGGCTTTAAACCTGAAATCCTCCTGTCTCAGCCTCCCAAATACTGGGATTACAGGTGTGTACCACCATACCCAGCTAACATCTGTCTTTCGTAGCTGTTAAGAGAACACAGGTGCCGGGCGTGGTGGCGCACGCTTGTAATCCCAGTACTTTGGGAGGCGGAGACCGGAGGATCCGGGTTCGCGGCCAGCCTCAGCTCTCTCGCTCTCTCTCTTTCCTTAGTGAGGCCCTCTGCAACTTCGTGAGACCCGGTCTCAAAATAAAGCATAAAAAATAGGGCCAGGGGTGTAGCGCGGAGGTAGAACGCCCCTGCGTTCAATCCCTGGTACCACAAAAAAAAAAAAAAGAAAAAAAAAAGAGAGAGAGAACACAGGTGGGGAGTGGAAGAAAACAGAAATCACAGCAGTGACAAGTTGAGGGCCCTGGCAATGTGCTGATTCAATGTCTCCTCCGCAGTTTTTATTCTTTATTGTCGTTTGTCCTCAGAGAACCATGGCGGGGGTGTCCTGGCCTTAAGGACACACCTGGGTTTTGAGGCCATTAAGACTGAGAGTGAAGGAGGGGGTAGGAGAGACACACGCTATGCTCTTAACAAGCTGGGAGCTAAGGGGGGAGAGCAGGGAACACACACCATGCGCTGAAGGGCTAACACGCCCTGACCTAAGGCCCCCGAGTGCACCTGCCCCTGTCCCCATGGTGTCCCCGACTGTCTTTCCCTCTCAGGGTGTTTACTCCCTTAATCTTAAGGGATGCTGCTTCTTATGGGGGCCCCAGCTGTCTCAGTTGTATTCAGGCTTATTTGTTCAGTACTCCAAAACCAAGAGGATAATTTGAAACTTTGAGTGGCAGGCTGGTGGTAACTTTGAATTCCAATTTATGCATTCTTATGTCATAGATACACCTGTCACAACCTTGTAGTTTCTGGACATTTATCATCTTTCTAAACTTCTTAAAATTAACTTTATTAAAATGTTTTTGTGTGTGTGGTGCCAGGGATTAAACCCAGGGCCTTGCACATCCTAGGCAAGTGCTCTACCCCTGAGCTGCATCCCCAGCCCAGCTGGATTTTTTAAAGTAACCAAATCACCTCCCCTGCACTTTTTTCCAGTTAAACTATTTGTTCCCCACTATCATTCCAAATACAATGTGTATCTGTCACTGTTAAGGGATCGCCCTACAGTTAACCTCCACAGTGGTCAGAACCTTCGAGCAGGTTCACCCTTAGGTCCATATTCATGGAGCATTTATTCTGTTACCTTATAAGTTCCTCCAGGAGCAGCTGTGGGGAAAATGCAGTTTTTATGGTTTTCATGAAATGTCAGGAAGGGGTTTTTAATGGCGCGCCATTGATCAGAAGCTTTTTTTTTTTTTTTTTTTGCAGTACTGGGGATTGAACCCAGAGGCATTCTACCTCCGAGCTACATGCCCAGCCCTATTTCTTTATTCTGAAACAGGGTCTCACTAAGTAGCTGAGGCTGGATGCGAACCCGAATCCTCCAGTCTCAGCTTCCCAAGTACTGAGATTACAAGCGTGCGCCACCACACCTGGCTTGATCAAAAGCTTTAAGGTTTCATCTGAAGCTAGAAGGCAAATGTGACCTGCATTCACGTTTTTCAAATGAATTCAACAAGTTAGAAGACTTTCTACCAAAAAAAAAAAAAAAAACCCATTAAAAACATCCCCGAGAACTTTTGTGTCTTAGAGATTTCTTCGCACGGGGCTTGATCAGGTCCTGGCTGTTAGTATAATTCCCCAAGGACTTCAACTCCCTCCCTTAGGTCATCCCTCAGTTTACCTGCCTTCCCAGTCTCTCTACTCTCCCAACAACGTGGTCCTAATAAACAGAAATAAGGACATGTTGAAAGCAAACCTGAATAGCTACAAAGATGAAATCGAATTTAACACTCAATTGTGAGCTCCTATTGTCTTAAAAATATATTTGTGCCAAAACTTATTTCAAAAGAAATGTTAGGTGGGACATTTGTACTGCTCATGTCTGCTATTTTAGGACATCTTGAATTTACAGCATACTGTTCATCTGATAGACAAGTGGAGCTTTACCTTTTCATTACATCGTCCAAGGAGAAGTAGAGAAACAGAAGTCTTTACCTAAGGTGTCAATTCTATAGCCTGAAGGGGAGTCTCGAACAGCAAAGAAGCTCTCCACTTCCTGATCACTTTAGAGAAACCTTTATTAGAATATTTTGGGTCAGTGGAACACGTACTTTTATGCTCTTTAGTAAAAGCATTGCCATCTCTTCACTAAAAGATCAGGCATACTACAATTGAAAGCGCTGAAGCAGAAATCCTATGTTGCTGGCAAGATTAAACTCTGGAACTTTATTCCTCAGGGATATTTAGTGAAAGAATGAAACTAATCTAAGAGAATAAGGACCATGAGGTTTTACACACGGATTTCTTACTAGTATAGATATGTTAAGAGACAACTACTGTCATTTTTAGAGGAGACCCACATTACTGCATGGAGAGTGAACTCCCACCAGGCAAAACTGAGCACAGAAATAGGCAGATCATGCGGAGGACAAGAAGTTCAATAAGGATGCAGGATTCATCAGACGTTCTTAGGCCTCCACCTCTTCTTCGACCTCCTCCTCAAACTCCTCCTCTTCCTCCACTGTGGCGTCCTGGTACTGCTGGTACTCGGACACCAGGTCATTCATGTTGCTCTCGGCCTCGGTGAACTCCATCTCATCCATGCCCTCGCCGGTGTACCAGTGCAGGAAGGCCTTGCGCCGGAACATGGCGGTGAACTGCTCCGAGATGCGCTTGAACAGCTCCTGGATGGCCGTGTTGTTGCCGATGAAGGTGGCCGACATCTTGAGGCCGCGAGGCGGTATGTCGCATACGGCGGTCTTCATGTTGTGGGGGATCCACTCCACGAAGTAGCTGCTGTTCTTGTTCTGCACGTTGAGCATCTGCTCGTCCACCTCCTTCATGGACATGTGGCCTCGGAAGATGGCAGCTGCTGTCAGGTAGCGGCCGTGGCGGGGGTCGCAGGCAGCCATCATGTTCTTGGCGTCGAACATCTGTTGGGTGAGCTCAGGCACCGTCAGGGCGCGGTACTGCAGGCTGCCCCGGCTGGTCAGGGGCGTGAAGCCGGGCATGAAGAAGTGTAGGCGAGGGAAGGGCACCATGTTCACAGCCAGCTTGCGCAGGTCTGCGTTCAGCTGGCCCGGGAAGCGCAGGCAGGTGGTGACCCCGCTCATGGTGGCAGACACCAGGTGATTGAGGTCACCATATGTGGGGGTGGTCAGCCTGAGGGTGCGGAAGCAGATGTCGTACAGGGCCTCATTGTCGATGCAGAAACTCTCATCCGTGTTCTCCACCAGCTGGTGCACGGACAGCGTGGCGTTGTAGGGCTCCACCACGGTGTCTGACACCTTGGGCGAGGGCATGACGCTGAAGGTGTTCATGATCCTGTCGGGGTACTCCTCCCGGATCTTGCTGATGATCAAGCTGCCCATGCCAGAGCCTGTGCCTCCCCCCAGCGAGTGGGTGAGCTGGAAGCCCTGCAGGCAGTCGCAGCTTTCTGCCTCCTTCCGCACCATGTCCAGGACCGACTCCACCAGCTCGGCTCCCTCAGTGTAGTGGCCCTTGGCCCAGTTATTTCCTGCCCCGCTCTGGCCTGCCCGAGGGAAAGAGAACATTAGACATAAAAGCACTTTGGATCCTGGCGTTTGGACTGTGGAAGAAAAGGTAGGACTAGTCTTAGATAATCTGTTTGATGGTCTTCTAGGTAGGCTTTGTTACCTAAGAAAATTGGTATCCTAAAAGATTAACATTATCTAAAAAAAAACAAACTTCAATGTATCCATGACCCTCAAAGCCCCTGGGATCACTCTAAACTAAAAGAACTGGAGGAAGGGGATGTTTAACAAGGACCAGTGCTTCTAAATCAAGCAGAGATAATTCAGCAGATGCTCTAATTAGATACAGTTAAGTAGGCCACGGAAGGCTCCTTGTGATCACAGCAGAAGGGCATGGTTTTCTTTATTTTGAAACAGTGTCTTGCTAGGTTGCTGTGCACTGGCCTCGAACCTGCGATCCTCCTGTTTCAGACTAGGATTACAGGCATGCACACCGCTCCCAGCTTGGCCTTTAGTGTCCTGAAGTGGTTACTTGTTGTCACCAATCTGTTGAAGTCACCTGGGGCCTACTAAACCCTGTTACATGGTTTTGTTGTTTTTTTCTTTTTTGCTCTTTATTTTTTCCCTTCAGAGGCGGCTCTGTCATGGAGTACCTGCCACCACAGCCTCTGCAAGCTGACATTGCTCCCCGAGCTGTCCAGCGAGTGACCAGGGACATAATCCCTTGTGGATTGGATGGGGTTAGACTAGAAGTGGGGCTGTCTGTGGCCACAGTCTCACGCCAGCACTCAACACTGAGAACTGTGTGGCTATTAGGAAGGTGAGTCATTTGGCCGACTCCCACGGACATGTGGACATACCGAAAACGAAGTTGTCTGGCCTGAAGATCTGGCCGAATGGTCCCGACCTCACCGAGTCCATCGTGCCCGGCTCCAGGTCCACCAGGATGGCTCGAGGTACATATTTGTTGTCTGCAGGAACAAGAGCTGACTTAGACCTGTGTTTAGCAAGGAAATCATGGGCAGGCCCCTGCTCTATGCAGCCCTTGCAGAAGAATTCATTACACAGTTGAGACAAAGGAGGAAAAAGAGGTGAGTACGCTTAGCCCTGGCTAGCATGCAGAACTCTTCAGGAACTATAAAGTATTTTTGTGTGTGGTTGGCAATTTCAGTGACTATGCAGAAAGCATTGCTTTGTCTTGTGAATGCTCCTGGAACCTTTGCCCTACGATGGCATGGAAAGTAAGGTTGACATCCAAATACTCACTAGAAACTTCGTTGTAGTACACGTTGATCCTTTTCAGCTGCAACTCACTATCTCCGCAGTAACTGCCCGTGAGGTCGATCCCATGCTCATCGCTAATTACTTCCCAAAACTGAAATGAAGACAGCATCCCATCATGGCCCGGCTCCCGTCCCTGAAGAGGGCCTTGGAACAGCACCGTCATGTACAGTCAAGAGACTGAGACCAGAGCGCTGCCACCCAGGGGCTTGAGAACTGCAGAGCACGGACATATTACGGCCACAGATTTAGGGCTGAGAGGAGCACTGGAGCAACACAGAACTGAGCAACACAGCAACTGAGAGGAGGGGGCAACACAGAACCCCCTCAAGGAAGCAGTGGACATGGAGGGGCCATCACTCCTGGCAGGGCTGAGTGTCGTTGAATCCTAGCTGAGGGATGGGTCCCAGGAGGACTGAGGATCGGGTGGCCCTGGCCCTGAGACTGCCTCCAGGGATCCATGGCTCCCCGAACAGACCCCACATAGCTTTCAACAATGCCTAGATATTAGCCTCAGGGATTGACCCTGCAGGGAACGGGTGGGCAAGGGTGGCCTGATCTTGGGAGGGCAACCAGGTGGCAGCAGAATAAACTGGCCATCATGAGGACACAGACTCCGTTGTGAAAACTGTACCACGTAGGAGGGCTGTGCCCCAAGGAGACTTAAAGGGCCTTGACTAAAGGTAGACACAGCTGCATCGCCTCAGCATTGTGGCAGGTTGTATGGCTTCCCTGACTGTCCATCGGCCTTCCCCAAGAATGTGGTACCAGGGCCACCACAGGCTCCCAGAGGCCTCGTCCCCCACCTGGCTGCTAGCAGGCTTGGGACCTCTGACTCTGGCCTGCCACCCACCCTGCCCAACCTGCCCAACCCCCTGGCAACCATCACACCCACCTTGGCCCCAATCTGGTTGCCGCACTGGCCCACCTGGATGTGCACAATCTCACGCATGGTGCCGGCTGCAGAGTGGAGGTACTAGCTCTCGGAACTGTGACCTCCGAGTTAACTGAGAGCACAGATACCTACCGCTGCCCCACAGCTCTGGCTTTTATACCATGGGGCCTGCCCCCCGCATGATGTAATGGTGGGCGGGACTTGGGTCAGCTGGGTATGGATTACAACACCATGAGGGAGAGCTGAGCCTGGTTCCAGGTGTGAGGATGCTCTGCAGGGCCAGGGCTGCTGGGTCCAGGGGGCCACCTGGCCCTGGCATCTGGTGGTCAAGAGCAGTATCTGGCCTCCAGAACCTAGAGGGGCTGGAGACTTGGGTCTGGAACTAAAGGATGGGTGGGGGGTGGAGCTGCCTCCAAACACTGTCCTCACCACAGGGGCTGTGAGCAGGCCTATACCTTTTGGAATAGGGAGCCCAGAATGGAAGAGGCACTTTCAGTGGGTCTCCAGCTGTTTTCCAAGGGCTCTTGTATCCTAGACAGGGTCCTGGACTCTCTCCCTTCTTCTATTTCCATTCTGGGGGGAATTCACTGTCAGTATAAGCACCAGGAGGGGTGCAGCGGGAGGAGTAGGGGGCTGGGGGAGGTGATGGGCAGCTGCTGTAAGGATAGTGAGGATGGCAGCCGTGCAGCTTTTCACCTCTACTAGTGAGGAAGACGGCTGGGGAGGGGCTACGGAGAGTGCTCCGGGCCGGATTTGTCACATATCGGCTTTGGCTTCTTGGGTCCTTGTAAAGGCCTCTTAAATGTGGAAAATTATGAGAGAGAAAAAAAGAGAGAGAGAGAGTCAGCCCATAGCCCATGTCCTGGGCCTTGCATAGTTGGGTCATCTAATCCTCAGAGAACCTTACAGACCTGCTTGGTCCACTGCAGTGGACACCGGCCCCAAGTGGCTGTTGAGCACTGGAAAGTAAGGTGTCTGAATTGAGACGTGCTCTAAGTGTAAAATACACACCGGCTTTCAGGGGCTAAGTAGTTCAAATAATGTAAAATACTCCATTGCCAATTTAAAGATATTGATTACAAATAATAATGGTAATGGGCTGGATATACTGTGAAATAAAATATTTTTGAAAATAATTTCACTAGTTTGTTTTAATTTGTGAAAACTAAAAAAATTTAAAATTATAGCCGTAGCTCACATTATATTTCTATTGACCACAGCTGTTCTAGAATAAGCATTATTACTTACACAACTTACTTATACATTCTTTACAGCCCAGAAAATGAGGCTGAAAGGCCTGACCAGGTGCAAAGTAACTGAGGGAATCTGCATTCTTCTCACCTGGAGATAGCCTGGGAGAGTTTCCAAGGTTGGGGCAGGATCAGGTCAGCACTAACCTTAGTCTCCAAGATGATCATTAACAGTGGGCAGGTGAACAGAGGCCTCTGCCTTCTCTCTCTGGAGCCAGTTTCTCCAAATATAAAATGATGATAGTTATAGGCACCCTGAAGCCAACATTATGAGCAGGAAGTGAGAAGCTATAGGAAAGGGGATCAAGTTTATGGAGCAAAAATGCCCCCACGAAGCCCAGGTGGTGCTGTGGTTATTAATGTGAATCCTGCTTGCCATATTATAGTTGGTCTGTATCAGAGACGGAAGCAAAAGGCTACTCATCCTTGAGTCGTTTCTAGCCCTCAGGGATGTCTTCATCAGCCTTGCTTCAGAAAGCCAGACCTTCTGGGTCTCCAGCATGAAGGCTAGTGCCTGGTGCCTCCTCTGGGGGTGGGGATGGGTAGATGGGTGCCCTAGACTCTCTCCTCCACAAGCTGCTGCTCCCCTACTGGACAGCTTGTCCCACTGATGCTATTTCCAGGGGCGCAGGGCTCGGCCTCCACCTTCTCCCCACCCCTGACTCCAGTGCTACATCTTGGCTCTTCAAGATCAGCTGGCGCCTTTCAGAACCTCCCAGAAATGACTTTGCTCCAGGTAAAATCACTGATTACACAGTTTCACAAAAAGCTTCTGTGGATAATTGTATGTCAGTCTTTATTGTTAGGTTTAAGGCCAATGGGAGCAGAGAATGAGGTCCAGGGGGATGGTACTGGAGACATGGGGTCCCCTAGCAGGTGGACATTAGATCACCTCTGTGGGGTCTTCGTCATCCCGTGGAGTGAGCCTGCTCCAATGCTTCCTAGCTGGTCACTCACCAAGGCACAGGCACCTCGCATCTGAGCCTGCGTTACCACCACTGAGAAATGGAAAACAAACCAAATGATATCATGTCCATATGTGAAGGTATCGTGAACAACCTTCCTAGTATGTATGGGGAGGGAAGAGGGGCGTCAGAGTTGTGGTTAGGAGGAACCACACCAAGAGATATTATGTGCATATATGAATGTATCACTTGGATCTCATTATGATGTATAATCATATTGCCCCAATAAAATTCTACAAAAAAATAAAGTGAAATTTCTTCAGGACTTAAATCATTAGAATACATGTAAGAGGCAAGGCAGTAGCTGCTTTTTGTCAATCAGATACATGTACTAAAAATAAATTTCCTCCATGTTAGAAGGCAAAATTTCTCCTTTTTTTCAAATTTAGAAAGCACATTCATGTGTCTTATTAAAGTTTTTAAAATATACTTTTTTTTTTGCGGTACCGGGGATTGAACGCAGGGGCGTTCTACCTCCGCAATACACCCCCGACCCTATTTTTTATACTTTATCTTGAAACTGGGTCTCACGAAGTTGCGGAGGGCCTCATTAAGGAGAGAGAAAGAGAGAGAGAGAGAGAGAGGGAGAGCGAGAGAGCTGAGGCTGGCCGTGAACCCGGATCCTCTGGTCTCCGCCTCCCAAAGTACTGGGACTACAAGCGTGCACCACCACGCCCGGCTAAAATATACTTTTATTGGTGCATTGCAATTATCCATCACGGGGAGGTTCAATGTGATACAAACATCCATGCATGTATACAGCTCATGGTATGATTCCCTCCCGATCTCCCCCACTCCCCACCCTGCACGTTAGTGACATTGGTGGTGATACCTTCACGTATGGACATAGCATTATTTGAAGTTTCCTTCATCAAGCCTCCTTTTTCCCTTCCCCCTGCCTTCCCTAACCCCCTTCCACTATTCTACTGATCTATCTTCTAGTTTACACGAAGTCCCTTTTGTTTCCTATTTCCTATCTAGCTTCCACAAATGAGAGAAAACATATGACCCTTGATTTCCTGAGACTGGATGATGCATCTCATTTATCCAAAGTTACTTTCTCATTCCTTGCAAGCAAGGGGATGTTGTCAGGAATTGTTATTGGAGAACGTTATTTCCCCTCTCTCCAAAATATCATTTTAAAAACGTACCAAAGTGCTTTTGATTTCAGCAATTTGAATTTCTTCTTTGGGGATTATATATGTATATTATTACTTACTAAATGGTATTTTGATTGGGAAGTGCCCATTTTAACATTCATGCCTGTATGTGTTTATTTGCTTTTAGAATAGAGTTGAGAATCTCATGTTTGCTGAATTCTTTTTAAAAGAATATATGCATTTTACCGTATTTTTAAAGGTTATCATATTTAAATTAAAAGAAGCAGAAATTTGACATACTAAGACTGTGAGCTGAACAAAGTTCAGATTTAGCTCATCTGGCTTCTAGGCTCTTCTATACCTGCATAGTTGTCTATTAGTATCTGGCCAGAAGGAATTTCATGTCGGTATCACATTTCTAATTTATTAATATCTCCTAAGATAACTATATCCATTTTTCTTTTTTAACACAAAAATTCAGTGAAGCTTTCGTCTGTTATGACAGTATATTTTATGTGAACATAATTTATGATGTTATACCTCTATTCACAATGGGCTATTTTTCTTATGCAATTCACTCTAAGAAAGAGTATTTTGATTCTGATAGTCTCAACTGTATTTCAGGTCTAACATGTTTTCCTAGGAGCAGTAATTATTCTTTTTCCATTTAATTATACAAGTAAGGCACAGATTTTTTTTTTCTAGTGCTGGGGATGGAACCCAGGTTCTTGTGCATGCTAGGCAAGCATCTAACACTGAGTTACATCCCCAGCCACACAGATCGCTTTTTTACTTTTTTTTTTTTCTTGTGGTACTGGGGATTGAACCCAGGGGCATTCTACCTTTGAGCTATACCCCCAGCCCTATTTTTTATTTTTTATTTTGAAACAGGGTCTCACTAAGTTGCGGAGGGCCTCACTTAAGTAGCTGAGGCTGGCTGCGAACCTGCGATCCTCCTGTCTCAGCCTCCCAAGTACTGGGATTACAAGTGTAATACTTACAAGTGAGCCTGGCTCCGATCCCTTTTTTAAAAAAAATTATCATTATCTTCATGGCTAGCTACCTTGATAATAAAATTACTTAGAAGTTCAACTAAGTTTAAGAATATTTGAGAGTTCATTATCTCTAAAAGGTTGATTTTTTCCCCATTGAACATTGCAACTTCTCAGTCACTCAGACTGTGCTACCCCTTGTGTTTCTGCAGTTTCCCCATCTTCTGCAGAGCATTATTGAGGAAATTGACTTTTAATACCCTTTCAACTCTTCTATTTTAGAAAGCATCACAATGAAACATTGAATCATCATGGTCACAACTTTTGTTTACACTTTTCTTATCTTTGGATATTTTCTCCCAGTGGCAAACATATTATATGTATATTACTGCTAAAGGATATGCATAGAAATATAATAAAGATAAGGATTCTTTGGAATAAGTGATCCAGTCACAAGTTAATTTGCCCCTGGGACATATTTTACAAAGTCATTCTTCTGAAAATGTTTAGCCATGAGTTGAAATAGATCTCTAACATGTGAATTTTTTTCTCTAGTTTAAAATGAGCAGCTTTTTAGAGAGCAAACCGAGGACATAGCCACAGCATAAGAAAAAATGTGATAAATATGTTTACATACATGTGTTATTACTTCAAAATACATACATAAAGTGGCATTAATCTTTAGTTATATGTTAGTTTGCATTTTTTTTTTTGCGGTACTGGGATTGAACCCAGGGGCATTCGTCCTTCGAGCTACACCCCCAGCCCTATTTTTTTATTCTTTATTTTGAAACAGGGTCTCACTAAGTAGCTGAGGCTGGCCACGAACCCGGATCCTCCTGTCTCAGCCTCCCAAGTACTGGGATTACAAGCTTACGCCACCATGCCCAACTAGTGGCTAGTTTGCATTATTTAATTTTGTGTCATGAATGCTCTTATTAAAAAACAGGACTAGCTGGGCATGGTAGCACACACCTGTAATCTAGTACTTGGGAGGCTGAAACAGGAGGATTGCAGGTTGGAGGCCAGCCCCAGCAACTTAGTAAGACCCTGTTTCAAAATAAAAAATAAAAGGGGTGTAGCTCAGAAGTAGAATGTCCCAGGTTCAGCCTCCAGTACCAAAAACAAAAATTAAAATAAAACAGGACTAGTTAAAAGTGTCAATTACTAGTAATAGTATGGTATGAATAGTTAAAGAAGCAGATATCTGAAAAAATATAAACATGTCTTAAAATAAATTTTTATTTTAGGGTAATTTTCTATTGACACAGAAATTGCCAAGAGAGTGCAGAGGTTTCCCAGGCTGCCTCCTCCTAGCTTCCTCTTATTAACATCTCATATGTGCTATCTCAGATGTGTTATTAACATCTTACACCATTTGTCTTAATGAACAAATACTGGTAGGCTATTATGAAAGGTCAGATTTTCTTTGGATTCCTTTAGTGCTACATTTTCCTGTTCCAGGACGGCATCCATGATCCCACGGGGCACGAGTCACTGTGTCTCCTTAGGCTCTTATTGGCAGTGACAGTTTCTCTGACTTTCCTTGTTCTGATGACTGTGGCTGTTAAGGTCCTGTCAAGTATGGTGGAGATTGTCCCTCACTGGGATTCGCTTGTGTTTTCCTCCTATTTAGACTGGGGTGATGAGCTCGGGGTAAGCGGATCACAGAGCTGCAGTGCTGTTCCGAGCCTTCCTGCCCTCATGGTGAACGCTCCTGTTCACTGTGATCGCTGGCTGAGGCAGTGTTGGCCAGTGTTCTCACTGTGAAGTCACATTTTCCCCATATCCACATTATGTGTATTTTATTGAAGGAAGTTACTGTGCAGAGCCCAGACTTAAGGAGTGGGGAGTTAGCTCCAACTCCTTGATGGGTGGGTAATCTACATCAGTTACCTGGAATTCTTCTGCATAAGAATTTCTCTTCAGCCTCATTTTAAGTCTGTTCAATCATTCATTTATACCAATATGGACACCTGGATGGTTACTTTTAGCTTTTGTTTGTTCTCCAATTCTACAGTATTTTGCTGCTCAATTTGTTCTTGCTTTAGCCAGTGTGCCTTAATTCCATTGGGAGTTCTCTTCACTGGTTCCTGGTTTCCTTTGACATCATTTTATGTTTTTATCCTGAATTTCTTACTTTCTGGTAATTCAAGATAATCCTTGCTAATGTATTTACTGTTGCAGTCCTAGTATCAGCCTTTCTTCAAAGAGCCCTGGTCCCATTTATTACAAAATGGTAATTAAAAACATCTGGCAGCTAAATATGAAGTGCATTGCATCTTGACTCTCACAACCAACAATGCAAAAAAATATGTACACTCTAACCTGTACGTACACACCTAATTCGAAATATTTTACATGGACCTATCTGTGTCTATATTAAGCTAAATATAAGTTTATACCGATGTCTCCAATCAATGACCTCTGACCTATTATGACAGATCATTCTAGCCTTTCCTTGTTGCTCATCTGTAACAACCTGGCTTCCAGCATCTGCCGCTTATTTAATCCATTGTTCCATTTTGAAGGATAAATTTATTGTTGTTCCAGATTACAGGTTGTGACATCTGAAAAATATATATTGAATCTCTGGCCCCAATTTCTGCTGTAAAGCTCCTGAAATTGTCATAATTTGCTAAGTGATAGGGTTGATAGCAACATGAACCAGTTGACCCAGTCACATCTATTGAATTTTATGAAAACTTTTTTTAATAGATTGTAACCTATGTTACTGTATTTGTCAGGATTTTCACAGCTATAATCTAAAAGACTTGACCACGTAACTTAGAGGAAGGAAGATTTATTAACTCTTGGTTTTCAGGTTCATTCCATGTGAGGCCGGGGACAGTGGATCTCAGGGCATGGCGGCGGGAAGCAGAGAGAGGGAGAGCACATGGGCTGTGCTCCTCACATCATGGACGCCAGAAGCAAGAGAGCAAATGAGGAGAGGAGGAACCATATGTAATCCCCAAGGCCACACCCCCAGGGACCCACCTTCTCCAGCCACACCCTACCAGCATGGGTCACCACCCAGATAGATCCATTATAATGGATTTATCCACTGCTGGGATTACAACCGTCATGATTCAATTACATCAATTCCAAACACAGTTTATGAGCTCTTCAAGGGGCCGTTCTATATCTAACTATAACAGTTACCCCGTCTTTGAAATATACAATATTTGGCAACTTGTTTTATCAATTAGTGTGTAGTCTGGTTTTGAAATATTCCATATGCTTTGGGGAAGATTATGCATTCTTTTAAAAATTATTGTTACTTTTAATTGACAAAAATTGTATATGTTTATGGTATACAACATGATGTTTTGAAGTATGTATACATTGTGGAATGGCTACATCAAGGTAATTAATATATTGCCTCTCCTCCATTATTTCTGTTTTTTCTTTTTGGAACTCAAAATAGGTGATTAACTAAGTACCTCATTTTATCTTTAATATCTCTTAAACTTTGGTTCATCTTATTATCTCAGCTCTCTCTGGGTCATACCATGCAAAATGGTTTATTTATTTATTTATTTATTTATTTATTTTTGCGGTACCGGGGATTGAACCCAGGGGCGTTCTACCTCCCCGCTACACCCCCGGCCCTATTTTTTCATACTTTATTTTGAAACCGGGTCTCACGAAGTTGAGGAGGGCCTCACTAGGTAGAGAAAGAGAGAAAGAGAGAGAGAGAGAGAGAGAGAGACGGGGGGGAGAGAGAGAGAGAGAGAGCGAGCTGAGGCTGGCCGCGAACCCGGATCCTCCGGTCTCCGCCTCCCAAAGTACTGGGATTACAAGCGTGTGCCACCACGCCCGGCTGCAAAATGGTTTAAAATCAGTCTCCCAGTTTACTGTTTCTCTCTTCACTTGTGTCCAATCTACTGAAATCTATTGAAATGTCTTACATTTTAGTAATTATAATTTTTGCTTTAAAAAGTTATTTTAGTTACTTGTTGTTTACATGGTAATTTCTAAAAGGCTTTTTCTCTTCTGGCTTGTTCAGCTTTTATTCCACGTTTCCTTTTTTAAACCTAACATATGATTTCTCTATTCTGTTTTGTCTGCTTACCTAGTTTTGGTATTTTGTTCCTAATGTGTTTGCTTATTTTTATTATGATCTCATGTTAGTTTGAAGACATTACTTCTAAGAAGGTGTACATGTTTACCTCTTCCAGTTATCAGGGAATCTAGAGTATCTGTGACTCGTCAGCCCCCTTCCCCTCCCCGGCCTACTGTGCGACTGTCATGTTCAACTCTCTCCAGCTGTGGCTAGCTGAAGGCTCAGACTCACCAATACAGGACCACAGGCTAAGTTCTGCACGAGGTGACTGCTAGAGCTTTCTTTTCTTCCTCTTGAGAATGGCCTTCCATTCTCAGACCCCAGTAATGCCTGGGAAGCTTTGTTTTCTTGCAGGATCCACTTGTTCACAGTGGAGGACCTCGCAGCGTATCCAGCACACTAGATAGGATGTGGCCCAGTAGATAGGACGTGGCCCAGCACTTTCCATTTCAGGAAATGCCATTCAACTAGACCTGAAGATGTGGCCCAGTAGATAGGACGTGGCCCAGCACTTTCCATTTCAGGAAATGCCATTCAACTAGACCTGAACGTTCTTCTTAGAAATACTTGCAAACATTTCTACCTCAGCTTTTCCAGGTCTGGCCTTTGTAGTTTCTCTTGAGTTACTGAGAATCTCCCATCTAGCCCCTGCTTCTCCGACTCAATACCTTCTGATGTGTCCTCTACAGTATCACTAATCTTAGGGATTAGAATGACCCTTTGTTGTTGTTTGTTGTATAGGAATTAAACCCAGGGGCATTCTACCTCCCAGCTACACCCCTAACCCTTTTTATTTTTTGTTTTGAAACAGGGTCTCTCACTAGGTTGCTGAGATTCTCACTACCTTGCTGAGGCTGGCCTCAACCCTGCGATCCTCCTGTCTCAGTCTCCCAAGTACTGGGATTACAGGTGTGCACCACCATGCCTGTCTCTAGAATGACCTTTTAAAAAATGTAAACCTTAACATGCCATTTCCCTGATAAATCTTATTCACTGGCATCCCATCGCCTTCTGGATAAGATGAAGATCCATATCATGGTGCACAGGTCTCCACATTACTTGCCAGACTCTGATGTCCCATACAACCCTTGTTCCAGCAATCTGGAACAACCTCAGGGTCTCTGCAGAGTGTGCTCTGCTGTCTTCCAGGGCAAAATGACTTCTGACTAACTACAAGTTTGCTTTGCTTTGAAGTCTGTCTATTCTTCTTCCTATGCAATGACCACTCCAATTTTCAACCCACAACATTTAGTGAAGGATAAATATAACACAAGGGAGCATGAAAGAAGAAATCCCCAAAGTCAATTTTACTATACTATGTAACCAATGTATTACCGAAAAATTTATTTTTAGTTGTAGAACTATCCCAGAATTAAAGTTTAATTAAGTTGTGATTCTTGAAATCTGGGCTTTCTAGTTAAAAAATGAAATTGTGAGGCCGGGCGTGGTGGCGCACGCTTGTAATCCCAGTACTTTGGGAGGTGGAGACCGGAGGATCCAGGTTCGTGGCCAGCCTCAGCTCTCTCTCTCTCTCTCTCTCTCTCTA
>PVJS01043205.1:0-17163 GCA_004027185.1 Glis glis | reverse complement strand
TTTTATACTTTATTTTAAAACCAGGTCTCACGAAGTTGCGGAGGGCCTCACTAAGGAGAGAGAGAGAGAGAGAGAGAGAGAGAGACAGGAAGAGAGAGAGAGAGCTGAGGCTGGCCACCAACCCGGATCCTCCGGTCTCCGCCTCTCAAAGTACTGGGATTATAAGCGTGCGCCACCATGCCCGGCTTAGCCAATTGATTTTCAACAAAAGTTCCAAACACATACATTGGAGAAAAGACAGCCTTTTCAACAAATGGTGTTGGGAAAACTGGTTATCCAGTTGTAGAAAAATGGAACTAAATCCTTACCTCTTACCCTGCACAGGAGTCAACTAGAGATGGATCAAAGACCTGGAAATTAGACCAGAGACTTTGAAGCTACTAGAGGAAGGCATAGGTCCAACACTCCAACATATAGGCACAGGTAGAAACGTCCTCAACAAGACCCCCATAGCTCAGGAAATTAAAATAAGTTTAATAAATGGGATAGCATTAAACTAAAAGGTTTCTACTCATCAAAGGAAACCATCAAGAAAGCTTACAGAATGGGAGATCTTTGCCAGTTATCCCTCTGATACAGGACTAATATCTAGAATATACAAAGAACTTAAAAGACTTTACGCTAAAAAAACAAATAACCCAATCTAGAAATGGGCAATTGAATAGACACTTCACAAAAGAAGAAATACAATTGGCCAATAAATACATGATATGAAGAACTAAAAATCCTCTACTAGAGTTGGAAAAAATTAGTAAAACAAATAAGACAAAAGCCTGGCATGATGGCACATGACTGTAATCCCAGTACTTGGGAGGCTGAAACAGGATGATTGTAGGTTTGAGGCAAGTCTCAACAACCTAGCAAGACCCTCAGCAATTTAGCAAGAACTTGTTTCAAAATAAAAAATAAAAAGGGTTGGATGTGTTGCAGAATGCCCCTGAGTTCAATCCTGAGTACAACCACTACCAACAACAATAATAACAAATAAGACAAAAAAATAAAAATTTCTGATAGTAAGTAAACTGATAAAAAGAGAAGGATGATCATTCAAGAACCAGTCAGGATAGAAAAATCTAAGTAATGTTTGTGATGAAGCATCACATTTATTGTTTTGCTCTTGGGACAAAGCAAATTAACTTGATATGATAAAAAAAACTAGAATTAGAAAAACAACAACATGATCCCAATGCAAGAAAAATATAGAGTTCACTTAGACCAATATACAAATTTATAAATAATATCATAACAGCTTAGAAAAGAAAGTGAAATAAAGAAGCCTTTCTGATAATGTTCTAGATTGTACCTTACCAGAGCTGATCGAAAATTCTTTTCTCTGAAGCCTACCTTAACCTTACAAGGTTCCTTCCTTCCTTCCTTCCTTCCTTCCTTCCTTCCTCCCTTCCTCCCTTCCTTCCTTCCTTCCTTCCTTCCTTGTGCTAAGGATTAAGCTTAGAGGTATTCTACCTCTGAACTACATCCCCAGCCTTTTTTATTTTTTAACAGGGTCTAAGTTGCTGAATATCTCGCTAAGTTGCTGAAGCTGGCCTCGAACCTGCGATCCTCCTGTCTCAGTCTCCCAAGTATTGGGATTATAGGAATGCACCACCTTGCCCTGCTAGGGCACTACTTCTTTCACAACTGAAATTACAATATGCATCAGAGTCACCTGCATAAAAGAAAATGGAAAGGAATCTGACAGATGATGCAGTTCTTCCCCCTATGGCTAATATAAAAATTTAGAAACATTACCAGGACTTATTCTGAATAGAAATTATTGTATAACAGCTGAATTTTGCTCTTGACTCTTTCCTGCCTTGAGCATTTCCTTCTTTTTTTTCTTTTTGAGCTACCAAGCCAATTGTAATAATAGCAGCTCTTCTGAGCACTTTAAGAATTAATGTAAGAGGCAGTTGCATGATAGAGGAAACCTGACATACACTGAGGGGCGTTGCATTTTTATTAGGAAGGCAGACATTTTCTCAGTGGATTTGGAGGGAGATCTTTGGGGGTAGGAATTCTCTAGTGCCCTTGCGGTTTGAGTGAAGGAAGAATGGGGTTGGGGATGGATACTCACATGGGTGGATCAGAATCCAGTCCTGCCCAGTTGTTGGGAGTTGGGATTGGGGTATCTGCCTAGGAGACTTGCCCATTTTTTTATTCCTCCATGTAATACTTTCCTGCTACTAGTGTCCTCATTGGATCAAAAAAAGTGAAAAACAGAAATTGCAACCACATTTTGAAATGTATTTCCAAACTGCTTTCAAAATAATTAGAACAGTTCACAGCACTCCCAGGAATGTGTCAGGCTTGACACAATTTTCTAAGATTGAATATTGTTATATTTTGTATCTTTATTAAATTAATAGATATAACGGAAACATATCAAATGGAAAAAAGAAATGTATATATTTACAAACTGGAAAAATAAAGACCTAGATAACTATTTGGTATGTTAGTAATTGAAATTTTTTAAATAAAAAGTTTAGTAATTATGGAATTATAATTATAGCCAGCCCCATTTGTTCAAATATGGCTTATGGCTGTTTTCACTCTACAACAGCAGAGAGACGTAGCTTCAAGAGACCCTGTGGTTCACAAAGTCTAGAACATTCACTCCCTGGCCCTGTAAAGACAGGGTTTGATGAACTCTGCTCTTGACCTAAACATTAATGTGCATATACATAATAAAAATAATACACTATTTTTCCAACTGTAGAATTTAAAAAGGTTTGCCATATTTGTTGTTCATCTCTTTCACTATAATTTTTTAAAATTTTGCTTTAAAACTTAAAATTTATCATGCTGTCCAAAGAGTATCCACTGTCATTTCTATAATTATTATGAAGTTCTCAACAACTGTCTGTCATGAATCGTGACAAGCGCGGATGCCGGGAAGTGAGTAGTTTAGCAAGGTCTTGGTGACTTAAGGAGTAAACAATTCAGACTTAGAGTACCCGCATACAAGTAAAGAGAGATTAGAGATTTCCTAAATTTGGGAAACATAAACTATATAAAACCACTTATTTTGCCTAAGTCCCTCTTAGTATTAGTTAAACGTTAACGATTTTTTTTTTTTTTGCCCCATAGCCCAAAGTGGAGAAATTCTGGGCAAAATACCACTTCACAAGGTAAAAACAAGTCCATCCCCATCTCTGTCACACCTCTGTCACACATTTCACAATACTAATTGCATGCTCTGGTCTGCATAATCTTTGGCAGAAGAGTTTACTCAACAACAAATGGGCTATATGTTTGTTAACTAATGCAGAGAAATCAGATTGCATGTTTAAAAATATTCATTTCTTTCAGGGCCAATATTTATATTAATAGGGCTAGAAGGATCTTTTAACAAGGCAGTGAGTGCCTCCTCAGTTCAGCTGCATTACAAATGACTGTGATGTTTACATTGAATATTCCTTTTAAGAAGTTTTTTTGCTTGTGTGTGTGTGTGTGTGTGTGTGTGTGTGTGTGTGTTGCTGGGAATGGAACCCAGGGGCATTCTACCTCTGAGCTACTGTTTTTTATTTTATTTTATTTTTATTTGGAAACAGGGTCTCACAAAGTTGCTGAGAGCCTTGCTAAATTGCCAAGGCTGGCTTTGAAGCTGTGATCCTCCTGTCTCAGCCTCCCAAGTACTGGATTACAGGCGTGGGCCACCACACCTGGCTAAGAAGTTTTTAAATACTCTAGTGACCTCTGAAACTTTGAATGAATTTCTCATCCCAGCCCTTGGGTCCCAGGATCATGTTGTCTCTTTACCACAAAGAATCCATCACCTCATCAAGAGACTACTTCTGTTCTCTCCTTTTAAAACAGGCACCTTTCTATTTCATTCTTAAAATGCCTCTTAGTTCTTTTCATAATTTGCCCTTTTCTTAATGATTTTTAAAAGGTGAAGAAATGAAGTATACTTGTGCAACTTTAAAGCAAGAAAGGAATTTTTAACATTATAAAGGATGATCTAAATTACTAAAAAAAAAAAAAAATCATGAACATAGAAACTACCTTTTAAACAAGGCAATTAATGGAGGAGGTTTACTGGGGATTGGACCCAGAGGCATTCTACCCTCAAGCTACACTCCCAGTTCTTCAGTCCTTTTTTTTTTTTAAAGGGTCTCACTAAGGCTGTCCTCAAACTTGCCATCCTCCTGTCTCAGCCTCTGAGTACTGGAATTACAGGCGTGTACCACCACACCCAGTTTGAACAAGGTAATTAATTCTTAGAGAATAGATTTATATACTGCAACAGGTAAGCATGTAGAATCATTCTCCTCTTTTGCCTCCTCAGTTCAGCTGAATTACAAATGACTGCTGGAGAGATCCTCAGTGGGTCACCTAGTGGATGTGGGGAATTTAAACTATGACCCAGAAAGAGAAATACACCGCTCCCGGCCACAAACCTGCCTGTGCAGTTGTTAAAGCTGGTAGGTGGCTTCCCTCCCAGAGGGATGGGCTCCCTCCACCTTTCACTTTCTACTTTGGCCTGGGGTGACTTCCATCCCAGAAGTATTGCCCTATTTTTCACTCTAATGCTTTCTGATCACATCTGCCAGATGCACACACTACTCTGCATGTTGTTTTTGATCCACAAATTCCTAAGTTTGGGCTTCATTTTCAGTATGGTCTGACAAATTCAATAGTGAAATTCATCCAGGCCAGGGCACAGACTCAGAAGCCTTACAGGCACTTTATTCTCTGTTCCTAGAAACCAGGCAAGTATAGGACAAGTAGTTGAGGCCAGCCACGGCAACTTAGCAAGCCCCTGTTTCAAAATAAAAAATAAAAAGGGCTGAGGGTGTAGCTCAAAGGTAGAATACTCCTGGGTTGAATCCCCAGTACCACCACTAACACACACACACACACACACACACACACACACACACACACTCGTGAGCACACACACATGTACAAAGCTCTCAGCTTTTCTCACTCAGAAATCCTACATATTTAGTCTTAGTCTGAAATAAATGACTTGCAATAAGGTCAAGTTCCTGGATCTGACACACCAAAGATATATTTTATTCTCCAGCAAATATGAAAATAAAAATGTCAGAAAGAGATTCCTGGCCAAATTAAAAAAAAACACAATAAGCCTTTATACTACTTTTTAGGAACATATATTATGCCTGTGAATTATTAAAATCTAAAAATTCAATTAAGTATTTGATTACTGAACTTTTAAGCCTTTTCACAAACTATTATTATCACAATCAGAATGGTATTTAAAGGCAGACTTACTGAAATTAGTCAAATATTAGGAGTAAAATAACTTTATAGACTAGAACTAAGTTAGCATATGCTTTCAAATGCTGTGATGGAAGGCAGATGAACTCTACATGAATATATAAATAGGGAAGAGAATTTGCAGCCTGCATGTGAGTCTCGGCAGTATAGCTGAAATTCACTCATATATAATATAATAATATATAGGTTCAGCTCTGGACTAAAGTCCAAATTAATGAGACAGGATCATTGTCCTTCCTCAAAAAGTCAGTTCATAGTTAGAGACCACTGAGAAGAAACCAACACATGGCGCTCTGTAGCCTTAAGAGGAAAGGACAGCAGGCCACAGAATCAGAGGTGGTCAGGTGGTGGGTCACACTGGTTTTATTCCAACAACTTCCTCCCAGGAAGTTGAGAGGTTTGACCAATGAGCTCCACTGTTGATTCCCCGGCACCATCCTCCCTTCTCCCTCGTTTGGGGCCTAAAACTTACCCGGACCCCCGGTTCTTTGACCTCCTCACTGTTGCAGCCATAGTAGTCTGGAGTTTTATCCAGTTCCGGCAGGGTTCCTTGCGCTCTAGCACTTTTAGCCGCGTGGCAGGACGAGCAGAGAGCTGCATTTCCCATCTCAGCTCTCTAGTTTCTGCCGTCAGTGGGCCTGTCCTTGCCCTCTGCACTCTGTCCAGGGCTCCCAGGGGCACACTAACATGGACAGTCCATGGAGATGCTCCCAGGCTCCTCCGTCCAGTTCCCCCACACGCCCCCCACCCGACCCCCCCATCTGCAGGCTGGTATATTGGTGTCCAGAGAACTCAAAACCCCAGCAACTGCAGCCTGCTCTCGGTGACCATTTCCAGCTCAGGGACTGCCAGTCTATTTTTACACCTACCAGGCCAGCTATGCATGTCAATGGAGTGAGGGGGGTGAGCCAGACAGAGAGCAGGGGAGGGGGCGGTGTTGTTTTGTTTTTTACCATGCCAGCAGTCGGCCTCGAACATGGTCCAGAGTTCCTCCTGGGGAAAATGCCTCTCCATAGGAGAATTGTTGCATTACTCCATAAATTCCTTTGAATCTTTTCATCCCCCCGCCCCCCCCCCCGTCTCTCTACTCTCACAGAATACTAAATCAGTTAGTAACTTTACTAGATTAGCATAACACTATGTAATTGTTTAAACCAAGTGGCATCCATGCAGCTTATATACACTCTCTTTTTCATTATTGTTTGCAGAAAACAATTAGCTATCCTTTCAGCATTTAATATCCATTGCAAACATCAGTCAAAATGGCTCTTCTGTACATGGTATGGAGGATTTGAAATTTTTTTTTTTTTTGGTACTACAGATTCAGCCCAGCTACCATACCTCCAAGCTATGTCCCCTGCCCTTTTTATTTTTTATTTTGAAATAGGTTCTCATTAAGTTGCAGAGGGTCTCGCTAAATTGCTAAGGCTGACCTCAAACCTGCGATACTGCTGTCTAAGGCCCCAAGTTCTGGGATTACAGGCGTGCACCACCATGCCTGGCTTGATTTTTATAAATGAGGTACAATTTGTCACTATATGAGCGTGCTACAAAAGAGCAAACATTTTGATTCGTTTAGAGTTCTTTAAAACTTTTAATGTTTTGAACATATTTTATTTTCATACATGACGGTATCACTATCAATCTCACTAATATGGATGGGGTGGGGGGAGAGGGGTGGGATATGGGGGAAACACACCAAGTGCTGTGTGCATGTATGTTTGTATCACTTTGAATCGATGATGTATAATTATAGTGTGCCATACAAATAAAAAAATTTCCCAAACTTTATGAAAAATAATCAAAATGGCTTTCAACACCATACAATCTTTGAAATCATGTTAAAGATTTTTGAAAGAAATTGTTTCCACTAACATAAGACAGCAAATACCTAGTAGATTTAAGAATCTAATTATGATATAAATCAAGGCTTTGTTATATACTATTATGGATTAAAGTTTATTCCCCCATGGAAGTGTCCTCTAAATCTTTATATATATAATTATTTGAATATTAGTCCTATCCTTCTTCATTTATTATTTGTTTTGTGTGTATATATATCTTCTCTTTCAAATAATTTTAAGTTATTAGGGTCCAGACTTAGATTTTTATATCATCCATTCACATATTACATATATTAACTATTAAATGTTTAAGAAATATATTGAATTGAAAGCAATCATTAAGGAAAATAGGATGTGGAAGATATTTTGAAACTAATCACAATATGTTTGATAACCTTAAATTCACTTTTCCAATTTGTCTTTTTTGAGGGGGAGAGGGTGCCAAGGATGAAACCCAGGGCCTCACATACGCTAGGCAAGCGCTCTACCACTGAGCCTCACTCACAGCCCTGTCATTATTTTTAGAAAACTAAAAACAATTTGCCATCTTTTTAAGTAAAATTAAAAGTAGCATTCCTAAAATACCATTCTCAGATGGTTCATAAATAGCTACACGCCTGTAATCCCAGTATTTGGGAGGCTGAGATAGGAGGATTGCAGGTTAGAGAACAGGCCCCGCAACTTAGTGAGACCCTGTTTCAAAATAAAAAATAAAAATAAATAAATAAAAAGGGTTGGTGGTGTAGCTCAGATATAGAATGCCCCTGGGTTTAATTCCCAGCACCCAGAAAGGAAGAAAGAAAAAAAGCCCTACAAACTCAAGTCTGAGAAGGACACTTTTGGGTCTCAAGCTGCTTTTTTACCAATCTAGTTTTGAGAAACTGAATTCAAAAGTTTATGAGCCTCCAGTGTGTTACTTACTATAAAGATCCTATGCCTACACTACAGTTTCTGAGGGTCATCACCAGTATTCAGTGAAATTATTTTTACTTTTCAGCTACAGGTAAATGCATCTTTTGTTTGTTTGTTTGTGGTATTGGGGATTGAACCCAGAGGAGTTGTACCTCTGAGCTACACCCCAACTGCTATTTTTTTTTTTTTTTTTTGCAGTACCGGGGATTGAACCCAGGGGCATTCTACCTCTGTGCTACACCCCTGGCCCTATTTTTTATACTTTATTTTGAAACCAGGTCTCACGAAGTTGCGGACGGCCTCACTAAGTAGAGAGAGAGAGACAGAGAGAGAGAGACAGACAGAGAGAGAGAGCTGAGGCTGGCTGCAAACCTGGATCCTCCAGTCTCCACCTCCCAAAGTACTGGGATTACAAGCGTGCGCCACCACGCCGGCTCCAACTGCTTTTTTTTTTTAAAACAGGATCTTGCTAGATTACATACACTGGCCTCCAACTTGTCATCCTCCTCCCTCAGCCTCCCAAGTACTGGGATTACAGGAGTGTACCACCAAGCCTGGCTGAAGGCATTTTGTAAAACCATTTTTTTGTGTTAATTACTGACTGAACCAAGGATATTATTACAGCAATAGAAGGGGCATATTCTCCATTAACATTAAAATGGAGCATGATGTGAACATTTTAAATGTTAAAGCTGTAAGTGAAAGCATGCATGGAGACAATGCTTCCATACCAGTATGGGATGGACTGTTGGCTGAGCAACTGGCCCTCCTTCATGACATGACATGAAGGAGTGCCATTTCTCATTAGACATTCCGCACACTGGAGCCACATGCTGTAGGAATTAAGTAGGCTGGATGTTTAATAATGTGTTTACAGACTCTTCTAGAAACATGTGCTTTTACCTGTCCTGCCTTCTCCAAGATGCTTAAGAGCCTGGAGAAGGTATAGAGTTCTCAAAGTCTTCCAATGGGTGCTTCTTTTTGAACATATGTGAACTACTTTATTTGTAATATAAACCAAGATTTTTCCAACTGTTGCAAGAGGTGCACCTCCCCCATACTTTTCTAACTAATTTACCATATCTAAAACATAAAAATCACATTTGACAGAAGCTTTAATATGGAATTATACAACTTAAAACACTGGATGCAATTTCTAAAAATTACTTCTAGCTTCCCTCTTTCATTCTGGAGCTGAGATCTGAAATTCCATACTCACACAATTAAAAAGGATAGTAAACCACTCCAGATTAGAGGAATGTCCCCAGGTGCTAGAGGAATATTTTTGCTGCACTTTAACAGCATGAATTGTTCCCTGGCATCTTTCAGTCTTGTTAATTATCCATTCTACCACCACACCTGTGATTTGGCTTCTCCTTCAGTCAAGCATGTACCCCCTTCCTCCACCACTTCATGTGCATCGTCCCCTTCAAAGATCATCTTTTTCTAAATATGATTTTATTGGTGTACTGTAATCTCAAACCATAATGAACTTCAGAGTACAGGTGTGCCCCACCATGCCAGCAACACTCACTCTTTTTACATGATATGCCTGGTCTCTCTCATTGACCTCCTGGTAGACCTAACCACATACACTAGTAATAAATGTTTTTGAAGTAAGCAAGGAACATGCAGTCATGGAAAAGCACATAATTCATAATACCAATATTTAACTGGATTATGCTTACCTCTCTCTTTTAGACATTAACAATAATGGATTTAATAATTTTAAACATCTTTAAGCATGATAATTTTTTTCTTTTTGTGGTACTGGGGATTGAGTCCAGGGACACTCTCCCTCTGAGCTATACCCCCAGCCTATTCTTTTTTTATTTTTTGGAAGAGTCTCGCTACGTTACTATGAGTTGCTGACCTTGAATCTGCGATCCTCCTGCCTCAGCCTCCTTAGTACTGATATTATAGGCATGAGCCACCACACCCAGCAAACATGACAAAAATTTAATTACATTCGCTGATTTACAATAAACATCCCTTTTAGTATTTGAAAAAATATTAACACTCTTTGGGATGAGTTTTCCGAGAAAAGAAATTGCAGTGCTTTATTAAGAAAGAAAGGAAAAACAAAAACAAAAACTGTGCGTATGAATCAAAAAAGTAACATGTTGAAAACTCTTAGAAGATACTTTTTTCTAAATAAGCAGCCATCAGTCTTATTCTCCTCCTCTCTCTTCTCAGGGAAGTTTTCTCATTCCTTCTCCAATAAAGAAACTTGCTGCTTGTCAAATATAATATCTGTAATCCTATAACTAGGGCTGCCTAAAATACCTCACATGGCAGTCCCAGAACTCCAGAGCTGAAGCTCAGTGGTGAACAAGGATGGGCAAAGGAGAAAGAAATGCAAACTCTGGTGATGGAATAGCTGAAATTCCCTCTTTTCTCCTGAACAGACTTAAATAATCAACCTGGAAGATATGACTAGCTGGGAAAACAATTTCCAATGAACAGCTTCCTATTTGTGATCACTCCAAATTTTGTCAATGTTCCAATACTTTCTATTCAAAAATAACATTTTGAGATGTCTGCAGAAGAGGGCACTCCTTCAGAAGTTAAAACATTTTTAATTCTATCTCCTAGTGGCTAACAGTTAAGACCCACACAGGTTTGTCACAAAAGCTTGAGCGACGTGATGATGTATGTACACAATGTTTTGTCAGGTGGAAGCCAAGGTTAACGGACTCGATGCAGCACCCAAAATCTTAATAATATGCCCGTGGATGGTTGAGATCTCTGTGGACATCTGACAAGGGATATGCTTTCTGCCAGGACAGAACAATGTCACCACTGTTCCTCAAAAATGCTTCAAAGTCATTAGGGCAAATTACTCAGAAAGCAAATATTTGCATGTTTGACCACACACTTAGACCATGACTTGAGACATGACTTAGAAAGTGAAATTCAAAGTGCCTGTGATGTGACATATTTGCAGTATCTTCTTAAATTCCCAGGCATTTACTGTTAGTATTTCATCTGTATTGCTGTTTCAAATCCATCACTAGAGAAGAGCAATTAAGAAATGAGAACAAGGCTGGCTTCTCAGCTGTAATCTTCCAAAAGTTGCTGCTTAAGTCCTTAAAACAGCAAATCTGAAAACCATCCAGTGCTGTGTTAAATTTCACCTTTTGAGTAAGAAGCAATGATTACAGAATCATCAGGAACTAATACCTTGGAGAAGAGCTGTCTCAGTTCTATAATTTAAATTCAGCAAAGGTAACATAAAAGAATGAGATCACAGCTCTTGGAGTTTTGAAAAGATCTCTTAGCTAGGTGTTACTAATCCCAGGACTTGGTTCTACCACTAATTTACCTATGTGGACTTGTATAACTCTGGCTTCAATATTCTCCCCTTTTTTAAAAATAAAGGCATTAAACTAGATGATTACTTCAAATCCTTTCCAGCTCTGGAGTTTCCTGCTTCTAGGACCCAGAAATTGTTAACATTGGAACATGTACCTAACACAAGGTGGTAGTTGAAACTGACCACCTATTTAAACCACTTGAATAGGGAGGGGGAAAAAGGGTACGAATTACTTGGTACATTATGTCATGCTCTCTTGCTCTATGGGCTGGCATTGTTTAATCTTGTTTCCCTGGTGGACTCACAAGAAAGATGAAAGGACCATTGTGCACTATGACCAACTCTTTGTTCATATCTAGAGATTCTTGCAGTACCTTTCCTGAATATTAGCCCCACTGATAAACTTGCAACATTTTGGAAGCCACGCCCTGTCACAGCTTTCCACATCCCACAATTGTAAAATAAATAACTTCCACCTGGAAATAATCTTACTCCAAAACTGACTTTGCAGGACAGATTTATAGGACTTGGCAAGACAAGTCTTTGCAAATCATCTGCATAAGCTAGTAAGGGTCTTATTCGCCCTCAACTATTTTTATTAATATGTTTGCAAAGAGCAAGTGCTATTATATTAAAAATATAAAAAAATGCCAGAAGTCTTTAAAGTGGCAAATTAGAAAGAAAGCTTCACTCAGAATCATGGAATTTAATTTTTTTCTCATGGAATTTAATTTATTCAAGAATATATATCACACAAGTGAGAAAAAGCAATGTAGATTTTCTCTTAAAATGTGCAAAACAAGTGTCCTACCATGATATTTAGTTACACTTTGTATTTTGCAGTTCATTGTTAATATGAAAGTTTTACATTACCTTTGATGAATTAAACATTCTGCTTAGATTACAGCCTGCCCCTTACCACTTTTACCATGATAGTCCTAATTCAAGACTGATCATTTCAGTCAAATATATTTATCTGATTAAACTAAAGTGTATCTTCCTGCATGAAAAATTCCCATTGCCATAATAATCCCCAATGTGCATAAAATCAAGGACAAATTCTTCTAACTTTGGGAATCACTGACCTATGGAAATAAAACCAGAACATTCTGTGCAATAACCCAGGCAGGATACTCTTTTCTTCCACAAGTGGCTTCGTTCGATATAATTTAATTGGCTAACAGCTAAACACATAGTGATTTTTACCAATTGGATCTGTTACATAATTGGTCAATACGAAAATCTGTATAATTTATGGATCTACACTGGATATCCTATATTAACATGAGTCATAACTTTCTAATTGAGGTCAGTATAAATGACTTTTACTATTTATGCTTTACACAAATTAACCAAAATGGATATGGTCAAGCTATTCAGGGGCCCACAAACATCAATTAACCAATTTAATTTTATATTCCTTCCAGCTATTATTTTTATTCCAGGCTGCTGCCTCTTGACTTCTGACATATCAAGGGCAACATTCTTTAATAGACAGTGCTAACAACTTGCAAGGTTTTCTAAAGGCTACTCCAGACAATGCTCCATCAAGTGGGCACTTAGTAAATGTCACCAGCTGACAATTAAAGAGACCATGAGTCAAGAAATGTAGGATGTCCAAAGCCAAAAAGGACCTTTGACTAATTTTACGTTCTGTGATATTGAATGGGATTTGAATGCAACACAAATAAAACAATTTAGCCATTGTACACTCCTGCTTTTTCTGAAGAAAAATCTATTTCTACAGAACACTCAGAAAATGATCAGCAACGAAAGCAGGGGCTCCCTGCAAGCTTTATGTGAAAAGAGGGGCACATGATTTAGATCAAAAGGCAAGAAGAAGGCCCTGTTGCAGTCTTGTTACAGTGGGAGCGGTGCTGTGGACGCTTTCCTTCAATTCAGATCAGATCATCTGAAGAGAGGAATTAAAAACTAATAGGCAGCTCAGCTTTAACAAAATTTTATTACAAAATCAGTAAGAGATAGAAGAAGAGAAGCAGAAAAGCAGCGTGCCTGAAAGACACACTGGAAAGCCCGAAAGTGGAACTCTCCCCTCCCTCCGACCCCAGCCCCTTAAATACAATTTTCACATTGGTATGGTTTTATCAGCGTTACCAAGGCAACGAGCTAGTAACTTATTTCTTAGGCATAACTTATTCCTTAGGCAGGTGGTGCCTTCTAGTCTGCTAAGTGCACTTACTAAGTGCAGAGGTCAACAATCTACCTTGTTTTACCCCTATTGTACTGGGCTGTATTGGTTGTCTATCAACTATGAGCACTTTGATGTAACACATGGAGTTTGTCTTTCTCATACTGAGGCCAAGTCACAAAGAATAGGAGGGAAACAGAGGCACTGATTACAGCCAGTGTGGCTGTGCACTGTGATCCTACGGCTAAAGCCTTAACTGCCTCTATGGTGCTCATAAGTCTCTGTGTGCTTCTAAGGCTAGAGGCTTCAATTGTCTTTACATTCTTACTATGGGTTAATCATTTAGAACAAAGGGGCAGAAGAGTAGGGAGGGGGAGCTCTTGGAATGTACAGAGCTACAGCCTCTCCCTGCCTGAATGACTGCCTTTTACATTTTACTAGAAATTAATATCAGAGCAATTTTCCAATACCGGCACAGTCTGACTTTAAAAGTTATTTTTTGAAATGTAAGGCAGTTTTTTCAATTTACCAACATTTTTCCTAAGTTTCTACCTCAGAACTAAGGGAGGCAGCTGATCAGTATAATCTGAAAAGAACTCAGTTGAGATGAATTTAAATTAATAGTGCATAGCATAACTGTTTTTGTTTTGTTTCTTTTTTTTTTTTTTCTGGTACTGGGGATTGAACCCAGGTGCATTCTACCTCCAAGCTACAGAGTCTTGCTAAGTTGCTCAGGGCCTTTCTAAGTTGCTGAGGCTGACCTCGAACCTGCAGTCCTCCTGTCTCAGCCTCCCAAGTACTGGGATTAGAGGCCTGCACCACAGTACCTGGTTTAGCATAACAATTGAGAAAGTTTGGTGCCCAAAGGAAGAACATGCTTAGGCAAGGTGACTGTTTGCAGGAGGCAGGGAGAAAGCTGACCAGCCATGCTGCCTTTGCTGCATGCCACTGTGGTCCAGACTGACCATGCAAAGAGGGCTCCACAGGCCACCGTAGTAAGCACAGTGCTTGAGCACCTAGACAAGACAGAAGAGAGTACTGTACTAGGGAGAATTTATACTTAATCTAGCCAAATAATGTCTTATTACTAGACATATAACAAATCCCACCGATAAGGTCAGATAAAGTATCCATTACTAAGACTAGCAAATTAAAATCCATTTATTCTTTTTTTTTTTGGTACCAGGGATTGAACCCAGGGGCGTTCTACCTCCGAGCTATACCCCTGGCCCTAATTTTTATTTTTTATTTTGAAACCGGGTCTCACGAAGTTGCGGAGGGCCTCACTAAGTAGCTGAGGCTGGCCGCGAACCCAGATCCTCTGGGCTCCGCCTCCCAAGTACTGAAAAATCCATTTAATCTTAATATGCTTTTCAATTCTCACCTCACTTAATTTTGGACAATGCTTTCCTTCGAAGGTTTATAGACATTAAGCTACATACATATATATGTTCTGTTTGTGCATTCACCCCAGCTGTTCTAGAGAGACCATTTTTTTTTTTGTGGAACCGGGGATTGAACCCAGGGGCGTTTTACCTCCGAGCTACACCTCCGGCCCTATTTTTTTTTTATACTTTATTTTGAAACCAGGTCTCACGAAGTTGCGGAGGGCCTCACTAAGTAGCTGAGGCTGGCCGCAAACCCGGATCCTCCAGTCTCCGCCTCCCAAGTACTGGGGTTACAAGCGTGCGCCACCACGCCGGGCTAGAGAGACCATTTTTAATAAACTTTCTGACCCATGACACAAAGTATGGGTATTTATGTGTTTTGATAATTTGTCATTACCAAAAATATTTTTAACTGTAAACCAGAACCCAGTTCCACATAATCATATACACAAATGTCTTAATCTATTGGTCTCAAAGTACTTTAAGAAAATAATTTCCCAACAAAATATACAACATTTGAAATAAGCAGGAGGCATAGACATTTAAAATACACTGCCATGCAGTAGTCAGACATCGGTCGATCAAGAACAAATCCAAATTCAAAGTAAATATCTAATACTAGTTCAAACTGGAGAAGATATGAGTATTTGCCTTAGAATTAACAATTAAACCTGATGTGTTATGAGGATAGTAAGGGATTTCCTTGTTCTCTCTTGACACATTGAATCAGTTTACTTCAGTGAGTGACTATAAAATGTGGTCTCTTTCAAGAAAATGTATATTGAGTATACATGTAATCAAGAACAGTTGTACTACAATTAAGGAATGAGAGATAAACTAAATTCATTTCAAAAACTGCAAGCTGGGTGTGGTGGTGCACACCTGTAATCTCAGTACTTGGGAGGCTGAGACAGGAGGATCATAGGTTCATGGTCAGCCTAAGCAGCATAAGAAAACCTGGTTTCAAAATAAAAATAAAAAGGGCCGGGGGTGGGGGTGTAGATCGGAGGCAGAATGCCTCCCCTGAGTTCAATCCCAGAACCAAAAAAAAGTGAATAAAATCTGAATTTTATTATTCAGCTGGTAATTTGTTTGGGTTGTAGATCTCTCTAGAGCAATTTTTTTCTACACATCATAAAGTATAAAGAAAGAGGAGGATGGCAGGTTCGAGGCCAGTCTCTACAATTTAGGAAGACCCTGTTTCAAAATTTAAAAAATAAATAAAGCCGGGCGTGGTGCCATACGCTTGTAATCCCAGTACTTTGGGAGGCGGAGACCGGAGGATCCGGGTTCACGGCCAGCCTCAGCTCTCTCTCTCTCTCTGTCTCTCCCTGTCTCTCTCCCTCTCTCTACCTAGCGAGGCCTTCTGCAACTTCGTGAGACCCGGTTTCAAAATAAACTATAAAAAAATAGGCCCAGGGGTGTAGCGCGGAGGTAGAACGCCCCTGGGTTCAATCCCCGGTACCGCAAAAAAAAAATAATAATAATAAATAAATAAATAAATAAAGTAGGGCTGGAGGTGTAGCTCAGAGGTAGAATGCTCCTGGGTTTAATCCCAATATCACAAAAATAAATAAATGAATAGCTAAATAATTAAAGTATAAAGAATTTTAACAATTGTTCATATATTATTCATACTGGAATAAATATCCTGACTATATTTTTTCTCCCTGGAGAATAGAAGAATTATTTTTAAGTTTTCAATCATGCCCTACTTTTCTTTTAGAAATAAGATCACTTTATAGGCAATCAAAAACTCTGGGAATGTAATCATAAAAATATTATAAAATCAATATTGTTGATTCATTCTTCTAAAAATAGATGGTCAGTATGGTCTTATGTCCTCTGAGCTAAAATACTATTGGCTATATGTTGTTATGGAACCCATTTTGAACTTTCACACTCCCATCTGCATAATAATGAGATTGCATATCTGTATAACAGAAGAGACTCTTATGCTGATGTTTGTATGTGTTTAATCTTCATAGTTACAAGTTTATAAATCATGCTGTGAGGATGGCATACAATTTATCTTCTCTACAGGAAGATGGAAGGAAGGAAGGGAGGGAGGAAAACTTGATAAGAAAAATGCAGATCAATCTCTAAAAATTAAAGGACTACTAAAAGCATTAAAAAATATTTTGAAGAAAAACGTTTTGGGCCGGGCGTGGTGGCGCACGCTTGTAATCCCAGTACTTTGGGAGGCGGAGACCGGAGGATCCGGATTCGTGGCCAGCCTCAGCTCTCGCTCTGTTTCTCTCTCTCTCTCTCTCTCTCTCTCTCTCTCTCTGTCTCTCTCTCTCCTTAGTG
>PVJS01043203.1:0-17162 GCA_004027185.1 Glis glis | reverse complement strand
TCTCTCTCTCTCTCTTTCTCTCTGTCTCTCTCTGTCTCTCTCTCTCTCTCTCTCTCTCTGTCTCCATAGTGAGGCCCTCTGCAACTTCGTGAGACCCGGTTTCAAAAATAAAGTATAAAAAATAGGGCAGGGGGTGTAGCGCGGAGGTAGAACGCCCCTGGGTTCAATCCCCGGTACTGCAAAAAAAAAAAAAAAATTGTACAATTTAAGCCAGGTGTGGTGGCGCACACCTATAATCCCAGTACTCAGGAGGCTGATACAGGAGGATTGCAGGTTTGAGGACAGCCTCAGCAAGTAGTGAGACTCTCATCAACCTAGAGAAAACCTGTTTCAAAATAAAAATAAAATAGGGCTGGGGGTGTAGCTTGGAGGTCGAATGCCCCTGGAGGTGCAATCCCCAATAACACACACACACACACACACACACACACACACACACACACACACACAATTGTATAACTTGTTTGCGTTTAAAAGAGAAATAGAATCTTCACTTCTGTCTGCGGTGGCTCAAGGTGCCTATAGGTTGAACACTTAGCGAATTTCCGCAAAACATAGTGTTGAACCAATTTCTAAGCTAGATGAAATTTTGATCTGAGAATGAGACTCCTTCCCTTTTTGCTTGAAAAAAGCTGCTTCATTTTTATAAGGATCAAGATGGTGTGTTTGGTGAGGTGCGTCTTTCTTTGGGGGGGTACTAGGTCTGAGAAGGTCTAGCTGCTGCCTGGTGTGTGTGGGAGCAGAGCCGAGCCCCAGCCGCACTGTGCCAGGAACCTCCCTTCCTCGCTCCCAGTCTGGGTCCCCAGTTTTTCAGGCTCATGAAGCATTTTCACATCCTCATTTCCTTTCGTGTCTGTCTTAGACTGGGAACTGGGTGTTCCTGTCCTCTCTCCCAATTTGTTTTTTGCTTGTGATGCTGGGAATGGAACCCAGGGCCTTCCTCCTGCTAGGCGAGCGCACCACCGCTGGGCTGCCTCCCCAGCCCTCAGGGAGGAAGTGGGCTCTAAGTTGGTTGATGAATACTCAGTTTCCCAGCTTCGTCCTAAGCTGTTTTGTTCACGGAGCGTTTTCAGACCCTCGCCTCCTTTCATGTTTGTTTTAGAGAGGGGAGACGGGTGCTCCTGTCCTTACTCAATAGTGGAGGAAGTTGAAGCTGGGAGATGGTCACAGGGCTGGCAGGCTGGCTGGGTTGGTCTGTGGCGTGGGCAGGGCTGGCTGAGCTGACCCGGTGGGGGAAGAGGTTGTCCTTGACAAAATCCAGCCCGGATAATATGGTTCTATCAGCATAAACTTATACGTATTATGTGTTGTGAGGGAGAAAAAGAAAGTAAGTGCCAGCTCTGCACTCCATGACCCCAGACAAAGGAAAGAATGGCAGACGCATTGTAGGGCATCCTGGGGAGAGGTTGAGCATTTGGGAGAGGGCCAGGCACAGGGCTGGATGTGGATTTCCTTGTCTTCCCCCACCCCAGGGCTCAGGGAGCTAGCGTGAAAAAACGGTGTTGCAGGTGTGTCTCTTGCAGCAGGCAGGTGGAACAGAGCCAACGTCTCCTGGCACCAGCCAGGCACCGACTGATCTCTCAGCTCCCTGCCTGTGCTGGACCGCTCACGGCTCCCCCAGGACACCACTCCCCCTCTCCTTCACACCTGGTCCCCCAGCCCCACCTGTCCCTACAGATCTCCCCTCCTCCTGGAGCCCCTGCTGCACCTGCGCCCCCCCCCGCCCCGCCCCAGCCTCGCCCCATTCTGCTCCTGGTGTGCTTGGCTGGGCCCAGAGGCTTCTTAGTCACTTCTGTTGCGCTACAGGTGGAAAGTTCTAGGGCTCGTGTGTGCCCCTCCCCCACTCCTGCTTCTCCACTTGGCTGGGTACCAGGAAAGAGACAGCAGGAACTGTGGGGAGGCGGGAGGGGGTCTGGCCATCTGGTCCACTCCCTTCTGTACACAGAAAGCTGGCTAAAGGGCTGCCAGGCTGGAACGACAGGTAAGGGGCTCCTGGCTGAGGACTGCCAGACCTGGGCAAGCCCCTGGTTCTCTCTGGGCCTCAGTTTATTCATTCGAGTCAGGGACACAGAGCCCCTGTCGTGGGTACTGACAGGGAGGCCGTGATGAGGTCACCCGCAGGAAAGCGGTTCTGGTCTGTCAGGTAGGGAGGTTTATCTCTGTTGTTATTTAGCTCACAGACCTGTGAGAGGTTGCTCAGAGCCTTGTAAGGAAAGCCCCGGGGAGGTGCGGTCCAGGCAGAAACTATCCCTGTTTGTGTTGGTGTGTGTCCCTGGGGGAGGGCGCAGAGGCGTGGGAGGGTGACTGGAAAACAGAATGTCATCCAACTTCCCGTGTGCACCTACTGTGTGCGAAACTCTGCACCGGGCACGGAAGTTGAATGAGTCATTGCTGTTTTCCGAGAGCCCCCAGCCCAGCAGGAAAGACCGAGGCGTGCGTGGTTAACCGCCATGCAAGGCCTTAGCTTCTCCATCTGTGACACGGTGGATCCCACAAGATCGCCCTAACGGGCCATAGTGTTCATTAGGTGGTCCAGTGTCCCCAGGAGTGGGCGCTTACAGAGCACTTTAATCCCAATTGTGATGGTGGCACCCTCAATGATTCTCCCCCAGGACACTCAAAGTCTACTAGTCTGTATGGGTTGGAATCGGGGACACAGCCACCCAGGGCACTGGACATGGTGCTGGATAATGGTAGGGGCTCAGTGGTGCTGTAGAGCCCTGGTCTCCAAGATGCTTGCCCCAGCCGGCGGGGAAAAGACATAACATGACCATGGAGGGGTTCCCTTGATCTGGCTGTGGTGAGCCCTAGCCTGTCCTGTTCACCCCCACCATCACCCCTTCTTCCAGGTCCTCTCTGCCCCTACCCTGAACCAGCCCTTCCTGTGCCCCTTCCCCTACCTCCCTCCTGTTTCCAGGGACACCTTTTGAAGTGTGTGGACACCTCTCAGCCTACCATCGAGGCTGCTGCTCATTTCCATCCTCTGTGGCCAAGCCACAGAGAGGCATGTGACCCTTTCACTTTGACCCCTCCCCCAGCAGTCCAGTCACTGGTCAAACTGGATTCCTCACTTCCCAGAAAAGGCCTCGTTCCCCCACCTCTGCGCTGTTCCCTCCCTGCAAGTCCTCTTTCACCTGGCCCTGCTGCCTTACACAACTCCTCGGGGCCCCCATCATGCTGTTTGGTGTGAATTGGTGCCCTTTGTAACAGAACCTGGGAATATGGCACCCCCTCGAGTTGTCCCGAGCAGCACTCCTTCCCCATGGGGCTCCCCTAGCACCCCGCCTCCATTCTGGCCCAAGTTCTCCCTTCCCTTTGAAGTCTCCAGGGACTTTGAGCCCATCCTGGCTTTATCGAATGTCTCTATGTGTCTTCAGAGAGTAAACACTCATTTACTGGGCGTTCGATGTCTCCGGGGCCTGGCAGTGGCTTGCTCTCCTCCACCCAGTTCTGGCCAAGCAGGCTCAGCCCCCGCAGGAAGAGGGGACAGGCTTCTGTCTCTCTGGCCCTGGCCAAAAGTGTGTCACCTCCCAGGTCATCTTCACTGGCTAGGTGGGGAAGTGGAGTGAGAGAAATGGAAGACAGTGGGTGATGGACGCGGGAGTCCCTGCACCCAGATCCTCATTTCCTCCAATTCACCTTTTCCCAGCTCAGGTCAACAGGGTGTTGGTGAGGCCACAGGCCTAGATAATGATGATGATGATGATGATGATGATGACCGCGATAATAGAGATAATACCCCTGATGAAAGTGATAGGGACAAGAACAATAATAATCAAGGTGGAGATTCTCTTTGACCTTCCCTTCAGGAAGGACTTCACCCTCAGATTCTCCCCCTGAGGGTCCCCACCCTCTCGCCCACGCAAGCCTGGAAAGGGGGAGCCCTGGGATGTGGGGACCCTGGTGTTCAGGCCCTGAACCTGGCGGGGCCTGGCTGCCACCCCTCCCCTGGTCCACACCTGTGAACATCCATGTGTCCCTGGGCTGTGACTCAGTGTCTGTCTCCAGGCTGACCTCAGCATGGGCCTGGAGGCTGGGGGGGAGAGCAGTTTCCTGAGACTGGAGTGTGACTCAGGGGCCCAGGGCTGGGGCCTTAATGTGCCTTTGTTGGCCATGGCTCAGGAATCTAGAGAAACTGGTCAGGGGGAGGCCCCAGTAACTGAAACCCCTCCCTCTGCCCCCGCCCCTCCCTCAGAGTCATATAACTGCTCAACCGGTAGCCCGAGAACCCTGTAGCAGCGGTTGGCAGGAAGGAACTGGTTTGGTCGCACTTGCTAGGTTTGTGCATCTGATTCTCCCGAGAGACCTTCGGTGGCAGGGGTGCAGCTCCTGCTGGCTTCATCGCCCTCCACCCCACAGGGAAAGGCTTTCCCTGCGCGCACGTGGAGTCCGCCCTCAGCGCTCGGAATCCTACAGCTCCCCGGGGCAGACCCCCACTGTCTTCCAGGTCCTGGGCGTTAGCAGACGCTGAGCGATGGCTTCGATGGGGCTGCAGGTGTTGGGCATCTCCCTGGCCGTGCTGGGCTGGCTGGGCATCATCTTGAGCTGCGCGCTGCCCATGTGGAGGGTAACGGCGTTCATCGGCAGCAACATCGTCACAGCGCAGACCAGCTGGGAGGGCCTGTGGATGAACTGCGTGGTGCAGAGCACGGGCCAGATGCAGTGCAAGGTGTACGACTCGCTGCTGGCGCTGCCGCAGGACCTGCAGGCGGCCCGCGCCCTCATGGTCATCAGCATCATCGTGGGTGCGCTGGGCATGTTGCTGTCGGTGGTGGGGGGCAAGTGCACCAACTGCGTGGAGGACGAGACCACCAAGGCCAAGATCGTGATCGTGGCGGGGGTGGTGTTTCTGCTGGCCGGCCTGCTGGTGCTGGTGCCTGTGTCCTGGACGGCTCACAACGTCATCCGCGACTTCTACAACCCGCTGGTGGCCTCCGGGCAGAAGCGGGAGATGGGCGCCTCGCTCTACGTGGGCTGGGCAGCCGCCGGTCTGCTGCTGCTGGGAGGGGCCATGCTCTGCTGTAACTGCCCACCCCGCACCGACAAGCCCTACTCCGCCAAGTACTCCGCCGCCCGCTCCGCCCCGGCCAGCAACTACGTGTAAGGTGTCGCTGCTCCACTCTGTCCCTCTTGGCTTTGTTTCTCCTTGGACTGAACTCAATGCAGACTGTGACTCCAGGACGACCCTACCACGGACCTCTGGCCCAGGGGTATGGGCAAGCTGGGACCAAGCCAAGACTTGCTGGCTGGCAAGGATGGACAGAAAGACTCCTGCCCAAGCTGCCTTCCTCCGAATAGCCCACTGATACAGGGGGGAGGGGCGGAAGCAGCCAGGTGTGCTGCTGGGGTGGGGAGCTGGCTCCTGCTGGCAGGGACAGCTCAGCCCTGACCTTGGGCTGGCCTCTGAGTGGGTCCCCTGCCCAAGCTGTCCACTGTCCCTTTTCTATCCTGCCTGCATCGTCTGCCACGCCAGCTCTTCTCTTGCCCCTTATTCTGGGCCTTGGTGTGATGATGGCGGGGGACTAGGTGGGTCAGTGAGCGTCACTGTGGCCTAGAGAATGGCTGGGGCCTCGCCCACCCACCTGCTGGTGGAGTGGAACGCAGAGTGGACAGACGGGTTTAAGGGGAGGGTGGAGGTAGAATAAACTAGTTTGGGTAGTGGCAGCGGCAGGGGCAGAGAGGTGGCCCAGGCCGCCCTCACCCCTTCCGGTCCCACCTTGCTGCCTCCCCCCTCAGCAGAAGGCCCCCAGGACCCTCAAGACTGGCCCCTCCAAATCTTTTGTCCTGGACAGCCTGGGGCCGGGGGATGACCTCACCCCAGGGAGTCCTGGGAATTCCTCTTGCCTTCTTTGAGATTTCTGTTTTGTAATTAAGAAGAGCTATTCGTTACTGTCATTATTATTATTTTCTACAATAAATGGAACCTGTGTACAGGAAGATTCTGTATCGGCTCTGATTCTAGCTGTGGCAATAGGCAGGGCAGGGCTGGAGGTCTGGGCAGGGGGTCAGCAGGGGCAGGCCCACCGTGCTGTGGCCAGGATGGGAGCACTTTAAAAACCGGTTTCCAGGAAATTGTGAAAGATTGGAAGTGGCCCTGACCACCAGCTTCACCTTGTTCAAGCCCTTCATTTGTTACTGGGGAGACCCCATATACAGGGCAGACTGTGTGCCCAGGACCCTGGAGAAGGGTGGGGGACTCCAGGAGGGAGGACGGGTAGGAACACCCAGCTTTGGGGATGGGCCACCTGCTTCCTCCGCCCCCACCTTGTCCCAGCTTTGTCTGAGCAGCCAGGCTGGTCTGCTCATCTTAGCTGGGGCCACCCCACATGTCCCATCTCCTGGCCTTTGTTCAGAGGGTTCCTGCCCTCTGCCTCGGAGATCCTTCTTCCTTTCTCCACCCCTCTGAATCCTGCTGGTCCTGCAGGCCCAGCTCCGAGCCTCCTCTCCCACAAAGCCTTCCCACACCCCAATCATCATTAGCCCCATTCAGGTCCCCAAGCTGCTGACAGTCACCAGAGTCCTTTCACCTGCCCCAGCTCAGGGCAGCCTCTAAGCCACACCCAGAGTTTGGAATTCCAGTTCCTTTGTGGATGAGGAAATAGAATCCTGGGTGTGTGAAAGTGTGTGGCCCAGGCCCAGACCACAGCTCGGGACCTCTGTTCTCCATCTGAGAGTAGATCAGGATAGGGCCGGGGCTCAGCAACCGCTTACCTGCCCTCAGTGTCCCGGCCTGTGAGCTCCAGGTGAGCCGGCCCAGCACCCGCCCACAATGTGATCCCGTCACACCTGGCTCAGGGATGGCCTCGGTGGGCGCCCTTTCTGTCACTTCTCACCTCTTTTTTTTTTTTTTTGTGGTACTGGGGATTGAACCCAGGGGCGTTCTACCTCTGAGCTATACCCCCAGCCCTATTTTTTATACTGTATTTTGAAACCGGGTCTCACGAAGTTGCGGAGGGCCTCACTAAGTAGCTGAGGCTGGCCACAAACCCAGACCCTCCAGTCTCAGCCTCCCAAGTACTGGGATTACAAGCATGCGCCACCACGCAGGACCCCCCTCACGCCCCAGTACTGGTGATTGAAAACAGGGCACTCTACCTCAGTGCTACACCACCAGCCCCATTTTATTTATTTTAAAACAGGGTCTTGCTGTTACTATATGCTGGCCTTGAACCTGTGATCCTCCTGTCTCAGCCTCTTACATACTGAAATTATAGGTGTGTGCCACTGTGTTTGGTAAAAAAGAAATTTTTTTTTTTTTTTTGCAGTACTGGGGATTGAACCCAGGGGCGTTCTACCTCCGCGCTACACCCCCGGCCCTATTTTTTTATGCTTTATTTTGAAACCGGGTCTCACGAAGTTGCGGAGGGCCTCACTAGGTAGAGAGAGAGAGAGAGAGAGAGAGAGAGAGAGAGAGGAGAGAGAGAGAGTGCACGCTGAGGCTGGCTGAGAACCTGGATCCTCCGGTCTCCGCCTCCCAAAGTACTGGGATTACAAGCGCGCGCCACCACGCCCGGCCAGAAAAATTTTTTGAGTTGGGGTCTTACTATGTTACTCAGGCTGGTCACTAGTTAAAATTTATTTTATCAGCCGGGCGTGGTGGCACACGCTTGTAATCCCAGTACTTGGGAGGCTGAGACTGGAGGATCCAGGTTCGCGGCTAGCCTCATCTACTTAGTGAGACCCTGTTTCAAAATAAAGAATAAAAAAATATAGGGCTGGGGGTGTAGCTCGGAGGTAGAATGCCCCTGGGTTCAATCCCTAGTACTGCAAAAAAATTTTTTTAAATTTATTTTATCATTATCATTATTATTTGCAGTGCTGGGGTTGAACCCAATGCCCCACGCTTGCCTCTACCACTGAGCTACAGTCCTAGCTTCCTTGTTAAAAAGTAAACAGTACATTCCCCCTCCTCTTTCTTACTGGGGATTGAACCCAAGGGTGCTCTATCACTGAGCTACATCTCCAGGCCTCTTTATTCATTTATTTTATTTTATTTTTTTGCAGAACTGGAGATTGAACCCAGGGGCATTCTACCTCCAGGCTACACCCCTAGCCCTATTTTACTTTTTATTTGGAAACAGGGTCTTGCTAAGTTGCTAAAAGCCTCACTAAGTTGCTGAGGCTGGCTTTGAACCTGCAATCCTCCTATCTCAGCCTCCCAAGTACTGGGATTACAAGTGTGCGCCACCATGCCCGACTAAGTACATTCTTTCTTTTGAAACTCAGAGGAAACCTGAATAGATCCCTGCTAGCTTTACTATAGTTAACGCCTGCATGCAAGGTCACCTTGGTAACGATATTATTATTATTATTATTAGTAGTAGTAGTAGTAGTACTGGGGATTGAACTCAGAGGCATTGTAGCTCTGAGCTATATCCCCATTCCTTTTTAATTTTTAAATGAGGTCTTGCTAAGTTGCTGAGGCTGGTCTAGAACCTGCGATCCTCCTGTCTTAGCTTTCTAAGTACTGGGCTTACAGATGTGTGCTATCATGCCTGGCTGGTAACGATTGTTTTAAGTTGGTTTTGTTTTTTTAGGTATTTGGAGATTTGTCCAGGTCAAACTGATTGAAATCATTGAGCCCTTCACTTAGTTCTGCAAAAGTGTCTGATGGGCGACCTTTTGATGTCAGAGGGCCCAAAACTCCACCCTTGGAGCGTGCTAATGTCTGTTTTCTGAACATGGGTCCCATCAAGAACCATGATGTTTGCCGGGCGTGGTGGCGCACGCTTGTAATCCCAGTACTTTGGGAGGCGGAGACCGGAGGATCCGGGTTCGCAGCCAGCCTCAGCTCTCTCTCTCTCTCTCTGTCTCTGTCTCTCTCTCTCCCTGTCTCTCTCTCTACTTAGTGAGGCCCTCTGCAACTTCATGAGACCCGGTTTCAAAAATAGGGCCAGGGGTGCAGCACGGAGGTAGAATGCCCCTGGGTTCAATCCCCAGTACCGCAAAAAAAAAAAAAAAAAAGAACCATGATGTTTGATTATGGACATGCAGACCACCATTACTTCACCTTTTCTTTCCCCACTCCTCAAACCACCCTGTTTTTCATACCATAAATACCCCTGAACTCCATCCGTGGGGAGGCGGGTTTGATTCTAGGGTCTCCACCTCCTCACATTTGGCCACTTCTTTTTTTGCCGTACCGGGGATTGAACCCAGGGGCGTTCTACCTCCGCACTACACCCCCAGCCCTATTTTTTTATACTTTATTTTGAAACTGGGTCTCACGAAGTTGCGGAGGGCCTCACTAGGTAGAGAGAGAGAGAGAGAGAGAGAGAGAGAGAGCTGAGGCTGGCCACGAACCCGGATCCTCTGGTCTCCGCCTCCCAAAGTACTGGGATTACAAGCATGCGCCACCACGCCCGGCACGTTTGGCCACTTCTAATAAAACCCTTTTGCAAAACTTGTGGCTTCAGGGATTGGCATTCCAGATGGTGGGCAATATGACCGTACCCAGTTGGATAACCCAGGGATGGATGTCCCTCTTTCTTGGGGCTAGAGAACTTCAGAACCATGAGTCTTTTTGTCCCTTCTGGGAGTTCATTTAATAGGCAGAGCATTCCCAGGGGGCAGGGTTGGCATGGTGACCCCATTTTATAGATGATCAGAGGGGGTCCAGTGGATGGGCCTGGTTCAGGTCACTTGGAAGGTCAGAGGCCAGATGGGAGCTGGTGACCGGGCCTCGCTCCCTCAACCTGGGCCACCTTTTGCTTTCGGTACAGGTAGATGATGCCCGAGATGAATCCATCTTTGGCAGAGGTACCAGGGACCACCTCAAGAGTGGAGGTGGCCAGCTCCCAGTGGTCTACGGGGTGGGCCCCTAGGCGTTCCCAGGCCCCGGCCTGCTCCAGCCTGTCCAGGGTGGCCTCCAGTGTCTCCTTGTATCTCAGGTTCGATGGGTTGGTCCTGGTGGTCAGACACACCAGCCCACCTGGGAAGGGGGGCCAGGGAGGAGGAGGTGAGCTGGGTGAGTGCAGGGGCTGCAGCTCCAGGCCCATCCTTGCCAGGGAGGACTATCCCTTCCTGCTCACATCCTCAAGGCTAGACACTCCTCCAACTTCATCTGCGGCCAGTCTCCTCCCACCTCCACCGCTTTGGTGCTCTCTGCCCCCAGGAATACCCTTCTGTTTCCTTATCTTGACGGCCTCCTATACACCCTATACACCTGTCAAAGCCCAAGTGTTGGAGGGGGAAGCTGGGTAGGATGTGGAGGGAAATACACAAAGAGCTGTGTGATGTATGTTTTTAATCATATTGAACCCCACTATGATATATTATTGCAATGCACTAATAAATAATTTTTAAAAATGCCCAAGTGTCCCTCATACTGGGCATTCTTTTTTTTTTTTTTTTGCAGTACCAAGGATTGAACCCAGAGGCATTCTACCTCCAGGCTATACCCCCAGCCCTATTTTTTAATCTTTATTTTGAAACAGGGTCTCACTAAGTTGCGGAGGGCCTCACTAAGTAGCTGAGGCTGGCCACGAACCCGGATCCTTCGGTCTCAGCCTCCCAAGTACTGGGATTACAAGCGTGCACCACCACGCCCGGCTCATACTGGGCATTCTTGATCTAATCTCCTAGGTCAAGGGGCCTCTCTGCTCACTACTCACCCAGGCCCCCCCCCCAAAGATATGGCACAGGAAGGAGCACCTGGGCTTTGGATCTTGGACAAGTCCCTGTACCTCTCCAAGCCTCAGTTTCCCAGCAGACAGAAAAAGATGATTATTCTGCTTCCCAGGAAGGCCAGTGTGTGTGTGTGTGTGTGTGTGTGTGTGTGCGCAAAATGCCCAACCCAGTCAGTAAGTAATGTCATGCCCAGTGTGACCTTGGATGAACTTGGAAGGAGAGAAGTGTAAGACCCAACGGGCACATCTGCGAAGGGCTCCTGGGGGTGACAAGGAGCTAGGCACTGCTGGCAGAGGGGGACACGTGAGAGGAAAGGCCCTGAAGCAGGGGAGCCTGTACCCTGTGGGCAGGTGGACAGGGCTCTGGCTGGTTGAGGAGCCTGGCGATCCCAGGCTGCACCGGGAGGCCTGGTTCTTGCTGGTTCATGCCACGGGAATTTCCTGTCTGGAGCCCAACCTCCTCTTCTCCCCGTGACCCGACTGATGTCCTGGCATCTGTTGGCATCTGGGACTTCCTGAAGCCCAAACCTGTCCAGACCTGCCCAGGCTTAGCCACAGCCCCTGCTGGGCCCTGCGGCAGAGCTGAGGAGGGGAGGGAGAGGAAACATTTCACCTCCTCACTTCCTGATTTTGTCCTGTGGCCAGCCAGTGCCTTCTGGCCATGCTCCTCGTGACTTGGTGAGTTCGTGCAGGCTGTTCCCCTGTGTGACGTTCTCCTCCCTGCCCTTGGGAGCACCTCTCCTCTCAATTCTTGGAGCACTGAGCCCTCGCAGCCCTCGCGGGGTCACCTCTGACCTGCCCCTGTGCTCTCTGGCCCCTTCCCAGGCCTCAGCGGGTTGGTGATGGAAGCCCAGAGGGCAGGGTCTGTTCAGAGCAGAGGCAGCGCACAGTAGGAGCACGGGCAACACACAATGTGCACATCTGCCCAGAGTGCAGAGTTGAGAAACAGTGCTCACACCTCTCTATCATCTTGCCTGAGCAGCCCCGTTTCCCAGATGAGGAAACTGAGTTCAGGAAGGAGACTCACCTAACGGCAGCTCATGAGTTAGTAAGGAAGCTGAAAAATGAGGGGACTGGACTGCACCCCTACTATGTGCAGCACTGAAGCAAAGGCCTTTGAGACACAGATTCACCCAATTGTCACTGCAATCCTGTGGGGAAGGGATCATAGGGATGATACCACCCTGCTCTCAGGGAAGGGGACAAAGGCCAGCGAGGAGGGTGGAGTCCCTCCAGTTGCCCATGGATAAGCGGTGAGCTGGCCACCTGTCTGCCCCCTCTGTGGACCTGTGTCTGTTAGTGGAGGCTGAGGTGGGGCCCTGGGCTGGCAGCTGGCGGCTGGGATGCTGGGCTAGGCTGGGCAGCCCCTGGGAGGACCCTGTCTCTCGCTTGGCCCCAGGGGTACTGAGGCCTGTGTGTGAGGCATAGAGCAGGGAAGGTGTGTGTGTGGAGGGGGGCTGGCCAGGCTGTTCCTCACCTGGCTTGGTGACTCGCAGGAGCTCTGGTATTGCACTGCAGGGCACCTGGCCGTCACTGAGGGCACCCACCATCAGCACTGCGTCGAAGGTCCCTGTGTGCGGGGGTGGGGGTGAAGGTGTGGTGCTTTGTCTACCGTGTGGCCTCGGACAACCCTGGAGGCTGGTACCCTATGGTGGGGCCTGGGGAGGGAGCCCCATCACTGGTATGACACCTGCATCTGCAGGACCCACAGCCCACGGAGGACATGGTGGTGTGCTGGGCCAGACCTGGGCTGACGTCAGGTCCTGGCATGGAGGGCTCAGTGAGAGGGGTTAATGGAGAACTCAGCAAAGGGGACGGAAGCTAGGCTCGAGATGGGTGCTCTCCTATGAAGGCAGGTGAGGGGGTGGGCCTTGGCATGTTGGGGTGGGAGGGGTAGTACCTTCAGGGCTGGGCAGAGGCTCCTGGCCCAGGGTGCAGAGGCTGAGCTGCTGGTAGAGGCCGCGGGCCCGGGCCTGTTCCAGCATCCCTGGGCTCCCGTCCACCCCGTGCAGCTGGAGGAAGCCCCGAGCCTGCAACTGAGGGGGACCCAGTCACGGCTCATGCCGTCACTCCCCAGTGGGGTCCCTGCACCTTGAGAGGGCAATGGCCATCCCGCAGTGGATATGTTTGGGACCAATGAGTCTGAGAGGGGAGGCAGAAATCTGGGTCGAGGGGTGGCAGGAAATTTGAGCATTGAGGGGGGAGAGAAGGGGATCTGGGGAGGGCCTCACCTCAGCTGCGACCAGGCCAGTGCCACAGGCCACGTCCAGGATCAGGGCATCGTGGGGTGGGCCTGGAAGGGCTTGGGTGAGACAGTCCACCGCGAGGCTGGGGGCCCGGTACTGCAGGGCAGCCACATCCTGGGGACAGAATGCCAGACCTGACACCACAGGGTGCTCCATGTTTGGCCAGGAGCCTGCCAGGTTGTGCTGGTATGTGCTGGGGACTGGAGCCCTGCTGGGGCTACAGTGGGAGAAGACCCAGCCAGGCATGAGGTACCTTTTGCCACCAGGGGCTAGGACAGGAGACTTAGCCCACCGGGGCTCAGCCTCTCCAGCATGGCCTCTGCTAGCTCTTAGTCCACTGTGACCCTTCAGCACCTCCTGCAGGCAGCCCCTCTGTCTGAGCTGCAGGCTCAGCGTGGGGAGGAGCAGCGTGGCCCCTGCTAGGGGCTGCCGATCCAGGGCTGGCGGGGCTGGCCAGAGGGCGGGGCTGCTGTCGGGGGCAGAGGAGGGTCGGGTCCATGAAGGTGCAGGGCTGCAGGGTTCTTCCCCAGGTCTTCCTTCCTACAGCTTTCCCAGGATGCAAGGCTAACTACTCCCGCTTTACAGATAGAAACGTCAAGGCTGGGCAAGTGGAGCCAAGGGCCCAGCTGGGTTTACCTGGTCGTAGTCCGGAGCCCATCCGTCGTAGAAGTGGAGCTTGTGGGCCAGGTCGGGGATGCCATGCGAGGCTCCGACCCGCGCCAGTACCTCCGACCGGCTCCCACCCTCCTCCTGAGCCATCCTCCAGCGCGGGCGCGGCCTCCCTTGTCCCGAGGCCCACCTCGATTTCCGGTTCCCCTTCGGGCTCCCCCTCCCTGGCAGAGGAAGCTGTCGGGTCACCAGCGCCACGCCACGCCGGTTCACAGGCGGAACGCTGAGGGCAGACAGGGTGGGACTCAGGGCTGGGGGCGGGCCGGGCAGGAGTGTTCCCGCGGCGGGAAGGAGGATCTGCCCCGCACCCATCCCCCGAGGTCTCTAAGGAGGTAGAGGGTCAGAACTCACCCCAATCCGATCCACTGGCGGTAAGGTGGGCTCCGGGACCCGGGGCGGGGCCAGACGAGCTCGGCCACACCCCCTCGATGATTGGGTTTTCACTGAGAGAAAATACCCAATCAAAGGAAAGCGCTGAAGCACCGCCCACTTTCGCCAGCCAATGAGTTCAAGACTCTTGTCCCTCCTCCTCCTGCCTGTCTGTGAAGCTCCCAGATTCTTAAGAGTCGCGGCCACCAGCAGTGATGGAAATACTCTAAAATCTGCAATGTTCAGTAGGGTAGCTACTAATCACATGTGGCTGTTGAGCACTTGAAATGCGGCCAGTGCGTCCGAGAAACCGAATTTTAACTTTTATTTTGTTTTCATAATTTATTTATTTTTGTAGTACTGGGGGATTTTACTCAGGGGCTTTGTACCTCCCGAGCTATACCCCCAGCCCTATTTTATTTTTATTTGGAAACGGGGTCTTGCTAGGTTGATGAGAGTCTCACTATTTGCTGAGACTGTCCTCGAACCTGCGATCCTCCTTTCTCAGCCTCCCAAGTACTGGGATTACAAGCGTGTGCCACCATGCCTGGCTGACCCTGTTTGGATATAAAATAAAATAGATTTAGGGGTGTAGCTCAGAGGTAGAATGCTCCTGGGTTCAATTCCCAGCACCCCCCCCACACACACACACAAACAAAAGAAAGAAATGTAAATTCTCAGTCTGCTCCTGACCTTCCAAATCAGAGTTAGGTTGCTGGGGATGGGGCCCAGAATTTCTTTTTTTGTTGTTGTTTTGTTTTTTGCAGTACCGGGGATAGAACCCAGGGGCGTTCTACCTCCGCGCTACACCCCCGGCCCTATTTTTTTATGCTTTATTTTGAAACCGGGTCTCATGAAGTTGTGGAGGGCCTCATTGGTAGAGAGACAGAGAGAGAGACAGGGAGAGAGAGAGCGAGCTGAGGCTGGCTGCGAACCCGGATCCTCCGGTCTCCGCCTCCCAAAGTACTGGGATTACAAGCGTGCGCCACCAACGCCCGGTGGGGGCCCAGAATTTCTGAGTCTCAACACACTTGCCAGGTGATTTCTATGCAGCTGAAGTGTCAGAAGAAGCACTAGTCTAGAGGGCTGGTGCAGGGATGATAGGGCCGGAGGTTTGGCTGGCAGAGCTTGGGAGGCTGTTGCAAATTGTCCAGGTGGAAGGTGATGGCAGCGTAGACTTGGGTAGAGGTGGCTGGGGAGAGGACTGGATGAAGTTCAGAGGTGTTCAGAAGGTAGAAACAAAAGGGCTTCGATGATCCACAGAGTGTGTGGGACCCTGAAGCAAGGTGTCAGGAATGGTGGTTCCCTTCATAGCAGGCACCTAGGAGGAGAAGCAGGTTTAGGGTGACGAGGATATTAACATTCAGTTTTGGGGTATTGAGTTTGAGGTGTCTGTGATGTATGTAGGTGAAGATGCCCAGGAGGCTCTCTGCGATCAGGGTCTTGAGCTCTGGAGAGAGGTCAGGCTGGGGATAGATTGCGGGTTCTGGGATCGAGGCAGCTGGTAAAGGTGAGATGGTGCAAGTGGGAAGAGGGAGCGCGGAGGGGACTCGGGACCCAGCTCGAGGGCTCCCAGCCTTTCAGGGCAGGTACAGGTAGAGCAGTGGCTGGACTGTCGGAAGAACCAGAGGAAGTTAGGAAGGATGCCAAGAATAGTTTCAAAAAGATAGGGGGTGGCCGACATTGCGCAGTGATGCAGAGAGGTATAAAATGAGAAGAGTGGGGCGTGGTGGAGGACGCTTGTAATCCCAGTACTTAGGATACGGACACAGGAGGATCGCAGGTTCAAGGCCAGCGTGTGGTTACTTAGCAAGACCCTGTTTCAAAATAAAAAATAGCCAGGCGTGGTGGCGCACACTTGTAATCCCAGTACTTGGGAGGCGGAGACCGGAGGATCCGGGTTCGCGGCCAGCTTCAGCTATTTAGTGAGGCCCTCCGCAACTTTGTGAGACCTAGTTTCAAAATAAAGTATAAAAAATAGGGCCGGGGGTGTAGCTCTGAGGTAAAACACCCCTGGGTTCAATCCCCATTACCGCAAAAAAAAAAAAAAAAATAGGACTGGGGGTAGAGCTCAGAGGTAGAATGCCCCTGGGTTCAACCACCAGTACCAAAAAAAAATAAATAAATAAATAAAAATAAAAATAAACAAATAAAGAGGGCTGGGGGTGTAGCTTGGAGGCAGAATACCCCTGGGTTCAATCCCCAGAACCAATACACCAATAATAAAAAACAATAATGAAAAGGGCTGGGGGATGTAGCTCAGTGGTAGAGCGCCACTGGGTTCAGTCCCCAGCAACACACACACACACACACACACACACACACACACACACACACGCAAGAATTAAGAACTGAGCACTGTATGTAGGGCCATGGAAGCATTCCTTCCATGTGGTGGACTTCTGGCAATAGGATGTGGGTGGAAATGGAATGCTTCATTTCCAGACTCAGACTATAAAAATCTCCTGTCTGGTCCTCCCTGGAGAGGGCTCCAACCACCCAGAGGAGAGGGGCGCTACAAGATGAGGTGCCTGGGCCCTGAAATGATGGTGTGGAACAGGGCTCTCCCCACCAACCCGCACTGGACTGTAACATGAGCAAGAAATAAACTTTCATTGTGTTAAGCTGCTGAGGTTTCAGGATTTGTCTAATGCAATAGGTGTCATCATTTACATTGATTAACACAGTGATTTTTTTAAACCATGCTGGGGATAGAACCAGGGCCTCACCCCTGCTAGGCAAGTGTTCTACCACTTGCTACACCCTAAGCTACACCCACAGTCCAACACAGTGATGTTGACCAGAGTGGTTTTGGTAGTGGGGGCAGCTTTGGAGGCAGTGGGGGAAACCCAGATTTCAGATGTCACCAGCCAGGACCCACACCAAAGGTGCGTGGGGAGTATGTGGTGAATCCCACAGTGTTCAGCTGCAAATCACAGAACACCTGCATCACAGTGGCTTAAACAGAGGAGGATCTCCAAGCCTGATAGGAGACGCTGAGGCTGGGCAATGGGGTCTGGGGGCTCAAGGGTGCCAGCGGCAATCCAGGTTCTCATCATCCTTCCTCTCTGTCACCTTTCGTACATGGACCTTTGTCCTCAGTCTGGGTGACCTGCAGGTTCCCAGGACGTTGCAATTCTATAGACAGGAGCTGGGTCCTGAGCAGGATAGGGGGCTGCCAAGGAGCAAGGCCAACCTTGGTGCTGACGGGTCCCTCCCTCCCTTCTGGTTTGCCTCCTCCTCCTCCTCC
>PVJS01043202.1:0-17162 GCA_004027185.1 Glis glis | reverse complement strand
ACCGCTATGGTTCCCTTTACTGGGGCGATGCTGCTAGATCGCCAGGTTAGGACAAATTATCAGCAGGACCGCTAAGGCAAGCACAGGCTTTACCAGAGGTCGAAGGAGAGGGCTAGACCATGTGCTCTTTACCATTTGCAAGGATTTAGAACCTACCCACCAGCACTTGCTTTACGGATATCCAAGGTACTCCAGTAACAAGATGTTTCTAGGTCACCAGTGTCTGACCAAGTGGCGCGTCACCCTACCGTCGCCTCAGAGTCGCGCTTGCTGTCTTTAGCTGATGGCATTTAAACATGGGGGGGTGTCTGTGCAGCCTGACTGAGCTGCATCTTAGGAAGGGTCTGTGTTTCCATGTCTGTGAGGTGATCAGCAATTCAGAATGCTTCAGTATCGTGAACACCGCTCTTCCATTTTTTCTTTTGACAAGAAGGCAGTCACCCATTTTCTCTAAATTCCTTTTCTTTAAGATCTAAAAACCTATACTTTTTATCTTTGTAGTATCCATTTCTTTAAAAATCTAGCACTCATCCGGGCGTGGTGGCACACACTTGTAATCCCAGTACTTTGGGAGGTGGAGACCGGAGGATCTGGGTTCGCAGCCAGCCTCAGCTCTTTCTCTCTCTCTCTCTCTCTTTCTCTCTCTCTCTCTCTCTCTCTCTCTCTCTCTCTCTACTTAGTGAGGCCCTCCACAACTTCGTGAGACCCAGTTTCGAAATAAAGTATAAAAAAAATAGGGCCGGGGGCGTAGCGCGGAGGTAGAACGCCCCTGGGTTCAATCCCCGGTACTGCAAAAAAAAAAAAAAAGAAGTGATTGTGAACCGACAGCTTCTCCAGCAGGTTCTAGATCATTCATCCAAAGCCACATTAAATGTATGGCACATCTGTGGGGTCCGCAAGGCCATCAGAGCACACATCCTTGCACAACCATGGGGAAGTACTATCCTTTGCAACAAAATACCCTGGGTTTTTCTATGTATTTGATAACCAGTCACTGAAATCTAAGACCAGGAATAACACAAGCACTGCGGATCTCTCCACTGTTCTCATGAGGCCAGCCGGTCCTGATCCAAGCCTCCAGTGCTCTGTCTCTGCTCTCTGGTACCTGTCACAGGTGTGATGGAGGCCATGGGGACAGAGATGCCTGGTCTGTTCAGTAAATGTTGATGGATGAGTGAGGGAGTGAACAAATCTACTATAGAAAAAGCAACACTTCCTCTTTTTAATAAAACCATATAGTTCATATTCCTTACAGAAGTGATGGACTTGCGGCAGTAGGTACACTTTGGTGTCCTCTGCTTTGAGTTACTAAACTTGACTCAGTGAGTTCAGTCACTTAATTTCCTGGACGCTTCCTGTGAGACAGGACATTGGCATGCTTGTGCCACTCCTGACCCTGCAAACATCTCCGTGGGTCCCAGTACTTGGGAGGCTGAGACAGGAAGATCCGGGTTCGCGGCCAGCCTCAGCTATTTAGTGATGCCCTCCACAACTTAGTGAGACCCTGTTTCAAAATAAAGAATAAAAAATAGGGCTGGGGGTGTAGCCTGGAGGTAGAATGCCCCTGGGTTCAATCCCCAGTACTGCCAAAAATAAAAAAGTGAGCTAAAGATCTGAATGGACAGCATACGAAAGATGATGTACAGATGTCAGATGAGCATCGCAAAATACTGGGCATCGTTTTTCATTGGGGAATTGCAAATTTAGGTAACAATGAGATAGTACTACCCTCCTATTAAATGTGTGTGTGTGTGTGTGTGTGTGTGTGGTTCTGGGAATTGAACCCAGGGGAGTTCTACTTCTGAGCTACACCCCCTGCCCTATTTAGCAAGAGCTGGGCGTAGTGGTGCAGACCTGTAATCTTGTGAGGCTGAGACAGGAAGATCAAGGTTCGCAGCCAGCCTCAGCAACTTAGTGAGCCCCCCCACAACTTAGTGAGACCCTGTTTCAAAATAAAAAATAAAATAGGGCTGGGGTGTAGCTCAGAGGTAAAATGCCCATGGGTTCAACCCCCAGCACCAAAAAAAGAAAAGAAAAAATTAGCCACATACATAATTACAGATGAATTTTATGACCACAGACCACACACCCACTAGTGTCTAGTCAGAAATGCACTTGAGAAATACATACAAAGAGAACCTACTTAAAATATCAGTGCTTAAATCAAAAGTTTTCTGCTTTTTTAAATCAGTATTGCCTTTTACTAAATTGCAGTGTGATTGAATCTTACTTTGTACACGTACTTGCAATAAGGAACTAGGCTCAGTCAGCTCCATCATAGATGGACACTTGCAACCAAGGAATACACTTGATCAGATCTATAGTCCTTTCTCATTAAGCTGCAGCCAGCATTACAGCCAGGGCCCTGCCCTCTGGCAGCGTCTACAGGACCAGAACCATGGTTCAGCACATGTTTTCTGTCGCGTGCATTTTTGCTGAATGTCCCAGCAGCCTCCAGGTAGCTGCGGGATTTGGGTCTAGACTCTGGCATGTTGTAGCCATCACGCATCCCTACCATGTCTTCTGGTGTCCCCTGGGCCCCCACAACAGTCTGTCATCCATTGGTGGTGCTTACCATCCACAGGTGTCACAATAAACTGTCCCCTGGGTGGGGAAGGCCCGAGTCAAAGGCAGAACTGTGGGCTCTGATCAGAACCACAGAGCGCCAGGAACCCATAGCAGGGGCTTGAGGAGGACGCTGGGCTCTGTGGGGTTTTCTCTTGAGGTGAAAGCGTCTGCCGAGAACAGAGATGCCACCGCGCCAGGTACTCTGGAAGATCTGTACCAAGACTGGTTCTGAAGGGTCTCAGCTGGGCCAGTCCCATCGCTACCGGGCCCCCTCTGATGAACCTTTGGCACTGAAGCTCAGGGCAGTGGGTCCTTCTCTTGGTCTCCATCTCAGATTGAAATGTCTTCAGGGGTGCAGCCAAACAGTGGCCGCTGCCAGGGTCTGTGTCTAATCCATCCTCAGTACCTGTGTTCAGGATAGTAAGTGCAGCTCGGCGCACCAGGAGCCACTCTGTCCACTGTGTGTGTGCAGGGTTAAAGGGGCAGTAAATGTTTACTCCAAGTGCAGTCGGCTGTCCTGGTTGAGGAGCTGGTACATCTTGTACTTTCTTGTCTGAAGAAACCGAAAAGTAAATTTAGGAGTATTTGTTCCCAAGAAATGAAGGCATAAAGGGAAATGATCTTTAATACATAGAGAATCTTTGTCCCCTAGTTTGCTTACATATTTGTCTATAGACATCAACTCCTGAGTTACTAGGGGACCACGGAGCATGTCGCTGTGGCTTGGGAACCACACTGCTCAGACAGAGGACGTGCCGGGCCCTCGCCAGCCCAGGTGCTCAGTAGAGCGCCTGTCACTTCCCAGTCAACCTCTGCAGGGGCAGGCCCACCCAAGGTGCTCCCGGAAGGCGGGGTCGATGCAGCATTCGGGGTGGGGCTGGGGGCCTTTGAGAAGCCTCATCCTTCAAGCGTGTTATTGTGCTCTTTGATGAAGCTGTCCCCCTCTTTACCCTAGGGGAGATCCTTATCCTTCAAGACCTTCCTTATCTGGGTTCTCATCAGTATCTACCAAGGTAAGGTGGGCCCCGAGTTTACTGGAACCCAGGTAATTTTGGTCTCCTCTTAGAATATTGTTTTCACCTCCAGGTTAAATTCCAGCAGCTTAAAATTTCATCAGCAGCTAAATATCGCCTTCTGATTATCTCGTAAATCGACACTCGAGCAATGCGGCTTGGTATTTTTTTTACTGATGAGTGTCAGCTAGAAACGGACCTGTTTTTAATTAAATGCTAATCCAGAAAATTTTAACAAGCACTGTTCACATTGTCCCCGCACAATGGTCTTCTTTCATAGAGCGATGATAGCAAGGCTTTGAGAAATCTGAATTATGCAACCAGAAGTCATTAGCCACTCTGTTGGTGTTCCAGGTAGGCGAGAGACGTTTGGAGTGTAATTAGCCGACAGATCAGATAGATTACATGAAACGCATCATTATTTGCACCGGCTGAAGTGGAGGTGTGGCTTTTCCTGCAGATATTAAAGTCTGTGGGCCTCTACTTGACTGTTTTATGTTGTGGGGGGAGGGGTGTCGTGGAGTGGACCCAAGGCCTCACCCATGCTAGGCAAGCACCCTTCCACTGAGCCACAGTCCCAGCCTTCTACTTAAGGGTTAGAGCTGCGTAGGCACATGCCACGCCTTACTTGACCCGTCATTCAGAGTACAACTGGACTGTCCATCCGCATGGAGCCTGGGTATGCCCTGACCCTGCAGCACAGCACTGTGAGGAGCAGTGTTCCCCTGGTCCTCCCGGCGGGCGGGAGGTGCTGGCTACGGCAGCGGCCCTGCCACTGTGTCTTCCAGGAGGCATCCTCATGTACGGGGCCCTGGTGCTCTTCGAGTCGGAGTTCGTGCACGTTGTGGCCATCTCCTTCACGGCGCTGATCCTCACTGAGCTGCTCATGGTGGCACTGACCATCCGGACGTGGCACTGGCTGATGGTCGTGGCCGAGTTCCTCAGCCTGGGCTGCTACTTGGCCTCGCTCGCTTTCCTAAATGAGTATTTTGGTAAGTTTTTGAATCATTGCCAATGAGTGGTTTTTAAAACATGTTACTTCTTAAGACGTTGTCTTAAGCTGTAGATCACAATAGAACCCATATCAGAAAGCTTCACAACACAAAAGCTTATTTTTGTGGGAAGATAAAGCCTGTTGCAGTACTTATGGAAGTAAGATATTTGCCATCTTGGCTTTTAAAAAGATGTGAAAGTTGTGGTTGTCTCTAAGGGTTCTCCCAGGAGCGCTGCGGGGTCTTACCTGTGTGATGGGAGCAGCTGGCTGCCCCAAGGCCGGCCGGCTGGGAGCTGGGCCTGGCTTCAGCCGCATAGCTCCGCTCCCCACTTCCTTCAGTGGCAGGTCAGTGTAGGGCCACAGCCCCGCTGCCTCGGCGGCATCGGCGTGTCACTGTCAGAGCCCTCCGGCACAGGGTCTCGGTGCGCTCTTTCAGACCAGCTGCAGGCCTCTCGCTGCCCCAGCCCAGCCCGCTGTGACTCGCCAGGTGGTCTGGGGACATGGTTTGGCCTCGGTGAGCCTGGCTCCTAGAGAGCAAAGTCCTGAGTGAGGGTAGCTGGGGGGCCCTTGTCACTGTCGTCTGCAGCCGCCACCTCTCCCTGTGGCCCCTGCCACTCTGCTTCTCTGCAGAGCTCAGGACCCTGAGAGGTTGGAGGAGAGACTAGGGAACTGTGGCCTCCCTAGAGCTGCTCACCTAGAGCAAAAGAAACAGTGGGGCTCAACCTGGCGTGGGCTCGGCTGGGGCAGGTCCCCCTTCGTGTACCTACCATCCTGTCCCCGTCACTCCCAGGACTTCCTGCCCCGGCACTGGCCACCTCGCCATGCTGGCTGGTCTTCTGCCCGGAGTGTAGGCCTTTCCCAGCCACAGGCTGACAGTGATAGAACAACATCATTAGATCCCTGTGTCACCCCTGGATTGGCTAATGTGACTAGTAAGAGTATGACTCTTAAGGTTTTTAAATCGGGGTGGAAAGAAAAGGAAGAACCTGTTCAGATGAGGGTTATTCAGCATCAGGCCTCACTGACGTCCCAAGCACGCCAAGCCAGCTCCTGGGCCAGAGCAGAAGGCAGGACAACGGTCACCGCACCCGTGTGCACGTGCGGACAGAGGCTGGGGCTGTCTGAGAGCGTGGGGACAGTGCTCCTCCTGGCTGGGAAGGAAGGCTTTCCAGGGGGAAGCTGTGCTGCATCCCTGAGTGTCTCCCATAGGCCCAACACTGGCGCAGATGTTCTCTTAGGTAACTGTCCCGGGCGAGTCAGTCGTGTACTTACTGTCCCAGCGCTGCGGGTGGCATTGCTGTGACTCCTGGTGACTGGCGTGCTGACGTAGGCGTGGAGTCACTCCAGGGCGCCTGGGTTGAGCCTGCAGTGAGCAAGCACAGAGCCGCTCCACGGCCACGGGTCCGCACAGTGCTGAGCAGACGGTAGGAAAACATAATGAAGTCCATGTCTGCATCAACAGAAACATTCACAGAGAGACACCAGTGGCAGGAAGAAAGGCAGCGTTCCCATTAGAGCATCCCAGCTATCAATGTGTGGAGAATAGGTACTTGCTGTATGTCTCTGCGTGGCACATTAATGCATCCGGCGTGCAGGAATGTCGACTTGTTTATGGCATTCTATTTTAATAGTATGTTTCCTTCATTCGACAACATATACAGGACACAAAGCAAAATGATGAAATTAGAAAACAGACTGTTGGCTGGGTGTGGTGGTGTACACCTGTAATGCCAGTACTTGGGAGGCTGAGACAGGAAGATCTCAGGTTCAAGGCCAGCCTCAGCAACTTAGACCCTGTTTCAAAATAAAAAATAAAAAAGGACTGGGGGTCTACCTTGGAGATAGAATGCCCCTGGGTTCAATCCTCTGTACCAAAGAAAGAAAAAGAAAAAAGGAAAAACTATTGTATCTAGTCCAGTGCTATAATGAACACATAAAACTGACTTCATAAAAGTAGCTGAGACAAACCCCAGCCGTGTGGATCTAGGCAGGACCCACCGCCTCTCTGAGCCTGCGTTCTCGTCTGCACTGGGGACAATGTCAGCTCTTCCAAAGCCAGGCCTGGAGAGGAGCAGCAGCGGGTCTGGGCATACCTGCGCAGGCGCACAGGGCGAGCACACAGGCGGGAGCCGCCTCCTGAGCTGGACCCTCTCCAAGGGTTAGATGCAGACCAGTGGGCACATCTGGGTGTTTGCTTCCAAGTTAGAGTAAGTCAATTACTGTATTTCAGTTCTACTTTTAAATTACATGGTATGGACAATGGCGTAAGGGGTTAAAACCAGTCACGAATGCTCTTCACACTGACGTTTTTATTGCTTCTTAATGTTTCTTTAATCAGTAGCTAACCACTTGAAATGCCCTGATGTCTCCTTTAATCTGTCCTTCATTTTCTTTATTCCTCTTTTCTCTTGGAACAGGTATAGGCAGAGTATCTTTTGGAGCTTTCTTAGGTAGGTGAAGTTATCGTTTCTTTCAAGAGGATAGAAATTTAGGGAAGCAGTGTTGATAAGGTACTTGTCTGATAACGAGTCTTCCTTTAACTCAGCTCTTCCCACTGACTCTGCGACATCCTGGGGGCTGCAGGCTGAGCGTCCCTGCCCGGAACAGGCAGCCTCGTGGGTACTTTGTGGCTGAGTGGAGGAGGCACGTGGCGCAGGCCACTATTCTGCAAACCACGTTTACCTTTCACTTTTGGGAAGCTCCTGAGAAAGGTTCCCAGGGCTCCTCGCAGTGAGGTTAACGTGGCCTGTGGCTGTCTCTTTATGGGTTCCAGTCCCGTGTGGAGAACGCTGCTGTCTCCACACTCTTTGTTTTTGGAAAGTCTTAAACTTGTCCCATTTTTGTCCCATTTTTGACAACAATCTAAAGGGATTCCTGTGATATGTAGAATCAACCCATACAAGTGTCAGGTTTCTCACATGCCTGTCCCATGAGGACTTTAACTGGCCCGTTACCAGCACGGTTTCCTCCGGGGTAGATGGGGTTGTCCGTGGGACGGTGAGTGGAGGCCGGGCCGCCAGGTGGAAGCACCTTAGAGCAGGCACGCCTGAGCCTCCATGTCGCAGGCAGTGGCTGTGGCTGCCCTCAGCCCCATAAGGGCAGCTCCACCTTGAGAAGACCGAGCTCAGTTAGCTGGCGTCCTCCCGTGAGCAGCACAGCAGTGTCTTGCAAATCCTGTTGAAAGTGGGGTCTCCCTGTTAACCGTGTGTGTGCAGTCCCCCTGCTCGACTCTGTCTGTGGAAAGGAGGGACTGGACCAGACGTACAGGTGACGCAGCGTGCGCTGGAGACACCTCAGGCTGAGTCGGGCCTGCCTGTGCGAGGGGAGTCCTGGAGGGAGGCCCGGGTGGCCGAGTCAGTCTGCGGCTGTGGTCTTGGGGCTGGGAGCTCCTCGGCTGGCTCTCACACTCTGTCCCTCCTTCTGACAGATGTGGCCTTCATCACGACCCTGGCCTTCTTGTGGAAAGTGTCGGCAATCACCGTGGTCAGCTGCCTCCCGCTCTACGTGCTCAAGTACTTGAAGCGCAAGCTCTCTCCCCCCAGCTACTCCAAGCTAACCTCCTGAGGGCCCGCATCTCCTGAGGACCCTGAAGGGGCGCATCTGCAGCCTGCCCCTGGGGAGGCGGAGCCTGGGCAGAGACCCTCCTGTGCGCAGCCTGGGAGACGGGGCTGCTTCCCCAGTGCTTTCTCCTCTGACGTCCGTGCTGGGGCAGCATGAGCTTCTGCTGGGAAGGAGTCCAATCACTTGACTGCTACTGAGAACTGAAAGTTTACTATCTGCAGTTTCTGCGTCCACACTCTTCCTCCGATGGTGTACTACCGAAAGCCATTCCTACCTGAACAATAAAGCTAGACACTGGAGACGCCTCTTCTGCACGTGCCACTGCCCCGCTCAGACGGTGGCCTGCGCGTGGCCCTTGTGCCACCAGCGCTCTCCTCTCTAGACACCCTGTCGCTTTCCTGTGTCCATTCACACAGGCCTGAGTTCTTACATAGAGAGCAAGCCCTTCACACACATACAGTCCGGGTGACCAAAGGGTGACCTTCCTGTGCATAATCCATTGCAGCTACGAATGTAACCTGCTCCTCAAAGGCACTGCTCTTAGGTAATGTATTTTTAAAGTCCCTATCCTTTGACATTTGTAAAATCACACTCACAGACCACGTCTCCACATGGAAACCGCTGCCTGTAAGACGCACCTCACCTGGGATGCTTCGCTGCTGCGTGGCGGGCGTCCCTCTTGCTGACGCACACGCGCACCCAGCCCCGACGCGGCGGGGACAAGCCTCTGTCTGTGGGCAGGCTCCAGGTGCCTTGGGCCGAGAGTCCGCGGGGCCAGACACTGCATGGCCGCTGCGGCTTGGATGCCCGGCCTCTTGGCCTAAAGGAACGTCTTCATGTTTTCTAAAGCAGGGGCTTTTGCGGTCCTCTTTGCACCAGGTGTTCTGTGCGCGGCCTTGTTCTTCAGCTTGGGTGAATGTGAGCCTGTGCCATCCCAAAATCCACAGGAAGGTCAACCTGCCCAGTGGAGCACAGCGGGGCACTCCCGAGAAGCCTGAGTCTGTGGTGCCACCCTCCAGCCGGGCTCCTCTAGCCGCTGCTCTTCAAAGGAGAGACTGCTGCCAGAGTGAAGCGTGTCTTCCCACGTCCTAGGTGCCTTGAGGATGGGCTGCCTGTAGCAGGCCAGCTATCTGCTGGATGCTTGGGCATGACCAGGGAAAGCTATTTCTGTACTCCCCACCAGGTGTCGCCCTTCTCTGTCATTCCTCTAGGAGCGCCGGTCCCCAGGGTCACCAGGCTGGTTTTCTCTGTGCTGGACTGCAGGTGCCCAGCAGATGTAGATCATTGTCCTTACCCCTTCTCGACGCAGTCTGGATTGGGGGCACTGGACTCACAGAAATGCCACCGGCCCAGGAGATGAGGTCATATCACTCAGGGATCAGGGCTGCAGAACGCCACCTGCAAAGCAGACACTGGCTTGCCCTGCACTTTTCAGAAGTAAAACACCCACATGGGAAGTTGACTTACGCAGCTGTAATAAACTGTAGACGCTTCAGAGAATAAATACCTTGAGCCTTTGGGTAGAACACTTCAGTGCAGCTTTAAAATAGAGGAGCTTTGCCTCAGCACCTAATGAGACCCTACTTCAAAATAAAAAGTGCAGGGAGTATAGCTCTGAGGTGGAGTGCCCCAGGTTCCATCCCCAGTACAAAACACAGGTCAAAGCTTTTGTGAGCCTTAGGGAGACTGAGACATAGCCAAGCATCAGCTCCAGACATGGGGCTGTGCGGTCAGGTAGAGCCTGCAAGGAGCCACCACAGCGTCCCACCTGTGGCGCCACTGTGGGGTCAGGCGAGGCGGTGGACGGGAAGGCGCTCCAGGCACCTGGCCGCAGGAAACGAGTCGGGAAGAGTCCGCAACACTGGTTCTCTGATGGAGTGAAGAGTGAAGAAAATAACCACCCACGCAGAGCCATCAACCCTGGTCCAACTCGTGCTCGAGAACGGGCTCCAGAAAAGGGGATGGTGCCCTGGAGTCAGCAAGGAGAGCCCCTGTGCGGGGCAGCCTCACGTCCCCCTGGTTTGGGGAACAGCCCATTGCCCATCCTAAGCTGCTGCCAGGCCAGCCTGCTTGTGAGTGCTGCCCGGCCCCCCAGGGCTGAGGAGACACTGTCCCTCTGCCTCGGAGCCCGGGAAGAGCGTCTGGGTGTTCAGGGGCCGACCTTGGTCTTCCCTGTCCACCGGAAGCTCTGCGAGGAGGCCACGCGGCACATGAGTCACAAGCATCCACTGTGCGCCAGTGCGTGTAGGAACGTGACAGACACGGTCCTGCTCGAGGTGAAATAAGCTGAGCAACAAGATGAGTGCACAGGGGACCCGACGACACAGCATAGGGGAGACTTGGAGGGCTGAACCAGAAGAGTAAGGAGTCCAGCATGTCGAGGTGGGGGCAGAGCACTGCCTTAGCAGGGATGGGGACAGAGTGCCAGGCCTCGAGGCAGAGTGGGCAAGAAGGTGACAGGTGAGGGGGCAGTGAGGCAGCGATGGCTGGATGAGTGGGTGGATGGGTGGGTGAGTGGGCGGGTGGATGGATGGACGGATGGGCAGATGGATGCACAGATGCCTAGGTAGACGGGTGCATGGAGGGGTGGGTGGTCAGATAGGTGGATGACTTTGCTGCTTCCATGGTCTCATCCCACTCCAGGCTAAGGACCACCATGCTTTTTCTTCTGTTTCTGCATCAGAGAGGGCTACTCTGCATTCCCAAAGTCTGCGCCCCTGTACCCCATGAAGCCAGAGTGCTCTGTTCTCCTGGTTATGGCCTAACAGAGTGGACCAAGCAAGTGGATGCTTATCCCCCTCTGGGACAGTAATGGGCAGACCCAGCCCCCTCCATCTGCTGCCCCGCCTCCAGAGCCTGGGGGCTGTCTGTGTGCAGCATCAGCCCCACGCACACATTGTCATCGACGGGAAGCAAGGGACAGCGTCCTGTGAAGATGACTCCCATACGTGCACTAAATGCTTTATTCAAGAGGCAGACCATCAGGCTGGACAAAAGCAAAATTAACTGCATGCTTCCTGCAGAGAACACCACAATATGTACAAAGACGCTGTGGGCTGAGAGAGCCAAGAACGGGGCAGACACAGCGTGCAGATAGGGAGCACCATGAAGCCCAGTGGCCATGACAGCATTTCTCAGAACAGACTTCGTCATACGCAGCATTGCAGGAGACAAAGGGACACTTGGTGATAAAGGTGGGAGGTGTGTTAAGGTGAAGGAAAGGGTGGGTGTGTCAGGAAGATAGAACTACCCAGGACGTAGAGGACCCGTCACCATCCACAGCATGGCCAGCGTCTTTAACACACCTGTCAGTAACCAAGAGGACAACCACACAGTCCCGGAAGGACACCCAACCACCACAGAGCTCACCAAGGTAGACCACGCCCAGAGAAACTCCCTTCCCCCTGGAAAAGCTGGACTCGCACAGTTCACTTCCAAAGAACACCTGGGTTAAAGAAAAACTGATTAAGGAAATTCTAAACTATTTCCAATGGGATGATAATGAAATTGTGTCAAAATTTGATACAGTTAAAGCCATGCTTAAGGGGAATTTACAGATTTAAATGCTTTTTTACAGAAAAAAGAAAGGTCTAAAATCAGTGGTCTAGACTTTCCCTTTGGGAAGCTAGAAAAAAATAACAGTAAGCCCAAAGCAAAGAGAAGGCTGGAAGCAAAAAAGATAAATGTGAATGTCAAGGAAATAGAAAACAGATTAGCAGTGTAAGTCAATAAATCCAAAGGCAGACCAAAAAAGGCACTGCAGTGACTTGCCACCCGTGTGCTCCACTGACAGGACGTGGGGTGCGAGCCGTGGCCGCCACGGCAAGCGTGCCACTCACTTTCCATTGCTATGACAAAACGCCTAAGAAAACCAGCTCAGCAGGAAAGGTCACTCTGGCTTGTGGTTCCAGAGGTGTCAGTCTATAGGTGCTGGGCCTGTGGGGAGGCAGAACATCATGGCGGGGGGCCGTGGGGAAGCAGAGCAGCCCTCCTCAAGACAGGAGGTAGGGAGACGGGGCCAGGGTCCCCTCTAGGTCACAGACTGATGACCTCACTTCCTCCCACCAGGCCCTACCTCCTAAAGGTCCCACCACCCGCCAGTAGCACCATCAGCTGGGCACCACGCCTCCAACACAGAGGGACCTTGGGGGACACAGAGCCAAACTGGGGCTGTTGGAGTCTACGGGGTAGGGTGGCTGCAAAGGCCAGCACGGGCACTGCAGGACAGATCGATTGCCCTGTGTTGGTGTTGGCGATGGCCACGCGGTGGCCCTGGAGGTCTGGACAACTCTGTGGGCACCAGTGTCCGCCTCTGGGTGTGGCTTTGCACATGGGGGCAGGGTACCTCCCCACAACTCATATGCTTTGAACTTCCTGTGAATCTATATTCCAAATAAAATTTTCAGAATGTAATGAGGATGCTGTGTCAATTGAGGATGGAGATGGAGAAGAAGAAGAGTGGACAGACACGGGGCTCCCGCCAAGTGGATGGGCCCAGGGCCAGGCTGGGCTGCTCAGGCAACCCCTCTCTTGGTGTTTTCTGGGAGGAAATCCAGCCAGCAGCCACCTCGAGACCCCGAGGGCTGGTCTGCTCTAGTAAGGTGGAGCAGTGACCTGGCCTGTACACCTGGCCTGGAGCTGCCGTGAGGGCTGCTGGCAGCATGTGGCCGTCACCCAGGTGGGAAGGACCCGCCCAGGCCAGGGCTCCGGATGCCATGGGGCCCCGTGTCCTGAGAAACACCTGTCAAAGTGTCAGGCCTCCTTGTGGCCAAGGACCAGGAGGCTCTCCCGGGCTCTAGGGTGAAGGAGCCACCGGGAGGGGAGGATGTGGGGGCCCCATGGGCTCCCTGTCCCCCCACACTGAAGCTGGGCTTCACTGACTGCCAGCTGGCCTCTTCCCTGCTCAGACAGCCCCTCTCCTTGGTAGGCAAAGAGTCACCTGCATGCCCAGGCTCTGCTCCCAGGAGCCTGGGACCACTGAGGGCCACTGCACACAGGCTCCCCTCCGCCTGAGTTCAGGTCTGGGGGGGCTGCCGTGGCTGGCCCCCTCCTGTGTGCAGGACCAGTGTCAGGTGGTACCCATGGGAAGCCCTGGTGCCCTGCCTCGCAGCGTGGGCCCTCATCGGCTCCACAGCCCCTGGGACGGGACCGGCTCCCACTCGTCGCTACCCATCCACAGGCTCAGCAGATGCACCCGATTGGAGACAGACCTGACAGTGGGAACGGGGAGGACAAGAAGGTGAACAGAAGGTCTGCCATCCCAAGCTGCCCTGGGCTCAGCCAGGACTAATGGGTGGCCCTGTAGCTTCAGGCACGGCAGGACCCCGACTCCCCAGCTCTGGTGTGGAAGCCCCTGCGCCTGTCCTCCCCCCAGTGCAGTTGCTGTGGCTCTGCTGGCCTGGGATGGGAGCCTGGGGGCCTGCTGTGCCCGCCTGGTCCTGGTGCCACTGCCCGGCTAAGCTGTGGTCCTTCACTCACCCTCAACTCTGGGGGGGCCTTGGACACGTTGGCCACCAGGGGTGGACATGGGGACCTCTCTAGCAACCTTGCAGGTGGATGTAGAGCCCTGGGAGAGAAGGGAGGGCACCCTGTGCTCCCACAGCCCTCCGCACAGCCCTTCCCTCTCGTCCTCAGCCCTGCATGTGAAGTCCACTGGAGTCTGTCCCTTCCCGCTCAGATACTGTTCCTCAGAGCCCTTGGATGTCCTTGAGGGTGGGACTGGCCTTAAGCCTCGTGCCTCCTCACAAGGACAGTGTGGTGCTACAGATGTGCTCAGAGGGTGCCGGATCAATAATGGTGGGGCAGGGCAATGGAGAAACTGAGGCATGGAGAAGCTTAAAGAGATTCCCCAGAGCAAGGAGAGAGCTGACCAGCAGCCCAGGCATGCTCTGCGCAGGGCCGTGTGGACGTGGCTGAGCCCAGCACCGTTTCTCATCACGAGGGCAGGTCCCTGCGGGTCCCCAGCCCCTGCCCGGTGCAAGAAGACCAGAAGCAAGTGATGGGTTGGCACCACCAGCTCCAACTGGTGTCCAGCAAGGCGCCCCAGTCAGGCCCCGGCCATCACAGAGCCAGGGAAGGACAAGCACCTTGCCTCCCCAGCCCAGCCGCCACGTGGCCCGGCCTCCACCCCACAGCAGGGACCGGCCTGCACATCCCTTTATGAAAACGGCTCATCCTGGAAGGATGCAAGCCGAGCCCCACACCCCTCACTTAGCTCCGCTGCGGACCTCGTCCTGTGCTGCAGGCTTCCTTGAACCTGCTGTCCACCAGCCCTCTGCCCCAGGCTGCTCCCCCAGAGGGTTCCTGGTCCCCGCTCTGCCCTGCCTAGGCACTGGCCCACAGCAAGGCTGGGAGGGCCCTGGAGGAGTGGTGGCTAGTTCCGGCTTCTGAGCAGGCGCAGGACACTGTCCTTGTCAAATGGTTTCTGTAAGTAACCCATAAATACAGGGGCACCTTGGGCTAAACAAAGGCCCTGTTTCCCACCCACTGTGCCCAATTTCCGCACCCACCACTGTCCCTAGAGTCTCCTCTGCCTTCCACGTTGGCACCACTGAGAACAGGTGTAATTCCAGACGGTTCCAGGAGAGGGGGCTAGAAGCCAATAAATAGCACCCATGGCTGCCCTCTGCCAGGTCCTTCTGGCTCTGACCGGGCCAGACAGCGCGGACAGATGGCGAAGGCTCCAGGAACGCAGTTTCTTGTTGAGCTCAAACAAGGGAGTCCGGGCTATGCCGATCCGGGAGCGGGCTTTGCTCTGACAGGAACGTCCCACCGCCCACGGGCACTCGCACACAGGGCGTCTGTTTGCCTGAATGAGAAGCCTGTTTCTCTCTTCGGCGGAGCCCCACGTGTCCCAGGGGTGGGGAGGGCTCAGGGGCCACCCGGGGTCCAGGACCAGGCTAGGGAGGGCTGCAGCGGCTGAGCAGAGCTCAAGGTCAGCCAGGAAGTCCTGTGTGCCCCAGGCTGGCGGCTTTGGAGGAGATGGTGGGCCAAGGGGGCCCAGAAGGATCCCGAACCAGGACTTGTGACGAATTTCCCAAAACTCAGCACTGTAACTTTAGACCCGGAAGGGAATCTAGAAATCCTCCAGTCCTGTTTTGACTATTCGGAGAATTCTGCTGCTGTGGGGCCACTTTCGGCCCCTTCCTCGCCCCTGGACCTGGACAGCACCTGTGGCCGGCACACTGGAGGCCTGCAGGTCCTAGACGGGGATGGCTGCCCCCGGGTGGCACTGTGACCTTCACCCAGATGCAGAAGTGTCCCTGTGCAGATCCGGGAGGCACGAGGTTCAGCAACAGCATCCTGTGTACTTCTAGAAGCAGAGGTGAAGCCAGGTGTGGTGGAGGCTGAGAAAGGAGGATTGCAGGTTCAAGATCAGCCTCAGCAACTTAGTGAGACCCTCAGCAACTTTAGTGAGACCCTGTTTCAAATTAAAAAATAAGTCGGGTGTGGTGGTGCACGCCTATAATCTCAGTACTTGGGAGGCTGAGACAGGAGGATTGCAGGTTTGCAGTCAGCCTCAGCAACCTCATGAGGCCCTCCACAACTTGAAACAGTGACACCCTGTTTCAAAATAAAAACTAAAAATGGCTGGGGGGTGTAGCCTGGAGGTAGAATGCCCCTAGGTTCAATCCCCTGTACAGAAGAAGAAGGAGAAAAAAGGAGGAGGAGGAGGAGGAAGAAGAGGAGGAGGAGGAAGAGGAAGAGGAGGAGGAGGAGAAGCGGCAGAGGTGGAAGTTAGAAATCTGGATTTTTATGTGAAATTGGAGTTTTAAAATGGTGGCTTTTGTGTTTCTAGTTTAAGAAACCCAGGAGTGCTGGCAGGTCAGCTGTGGAGACACCACCACCTACGAAGGGCCCCGCCAGCCAGGAGTGCTGAGTGGCTGTGACTCAGTTTCTCCCTTAGGAGGGTGGCTTGTGCTTGAAGATGTGGGGTACAAACACCTGCCCCAGCCTGGAAGTGGGAAGTAAATATCAGCAGGCCCAGGAACCCGCCTGGCCCCTCTCTGCTTGCCTCTGCATGTCGGCCTAGGGCTGTAGACATTAGCTTGAATCATGTAAGGATGGGGGCCATTTCCTGTCAATTGTGCATCTGACTCTCCTGTCCCTGAGGGGTGCGTCCATTGTCAGAGTTTCTTGTTCTGTAAGGAGTCCACTTGTAGTCCTCCAAAGTTGGGAACTCAACATTACTCTGCTGTTAGGGACTTGGGAGAAAGTGCTACCAGACCCCTCGTTGTGGTGTCTGTAGCTACATGGATTGTATACGTGCAGCAGTGTCCAGGAGGAGCTACCCCACAGAGCAGAGGAGAACCCACAAGACTCCGGGGGATTCCTTAAACAGCTCCAGCACAGGTGCAACTCGTGGAGACCTGGGACCAGCCCGTGGATGGTGCGTAAGAGTCGTGGGGACCTGGGGCCACCCCGTGGATGGTGTGTATGACTCGTGGGGACCTGGGGCCACCCCGTGGATGGTGTGTATGACTCGTGGGGACCTGGGGCCACCCCGTGGATGGTGTGTACGACTTGTGGGGACCTGGGGCCACCCTGTGGATGGTGTGTATGACTCGTGGGGACCTGGGGCCACCCTGTGGATGGTGCATAAGAATTGTAGGGACCTAGGGCCAACCCGTGGATGGTGCGTATGACTCGTGGGGACCTAGGGCCACCACGTGGATGGTGCATACGACTCGTGGGGACCTGGGGCCACCCTGTGGATGGTGCATACGACTCGTGGGGACCTGGGGCCACCCCGTGGATGGTGCAGGCTGCCAGGCTTTGATCCTGCCCTTTCATCCTGCCATGGATAACCTTGACCCCAGGCAGAGGCTCCTACAGACCCTGGGGGCCCTGCACAAGAGCGTGACAGCCATGGGCCAAGCCTCCTGTCCCACCCCAGCTGGCCAGCTAGGGTGCTCCAGGTGGGATGCTCCAGGTGGGATGGTCTGGGGGAGTGTTCAAGGGGGGGTCTTCCTGGTTGGGTGGTCCAGGTAGGATCCTCCAGGTGGAGTTAGTTCTCCAGGTGGGGT
>PVJS01043201.1:0-17163 GCA_004027185.1 Glis glis | reverse complement strand
CCGGGGCATTCTACCTTTGAGCTATACCCCAGCTCTATTTTATTTTTAATTTTGAAACAAGGTCTCCCTAAGTTGCTGAGGGTCTTGCTACATTGCTGAGGCTGACCTCCAACCTGCAATCCTCCTGCTTCAGCCTGTCAAGTATTGGGATTACAGGTGTGTGCCACCACACCCAGTTGGTGATTTTTTAAATTTTAATGATTTTTTATAGAAATATTAAAGTTTATATTAAGCCAAGGAAAGACAAAAGACAAAAAGAGCTCCCCCCACATACAGGGGGGAGGGGTGCCCGAAAAAGAGTAACCACTGAAGTTCTTGGGAGGTGGGCTTTTAAACCTCACTGAGATTCCCCACCTGCTCTTTTTATGATTGGTAAGAATTGGATCTTGGGGAATGATTTTTAAACAAAGTAATTTGTGATTCATATGTAGGCTCGTAATTACATTTTGAATTGTATCCCATTTTTAACATCCCATTATAGACATCAATGTCATCTTTTAAAAATTAATATATACCCTCCTTGGATTCAATCAGAACATCCTAAAAATTCTCTTTCCTGAGTATAACAAGCAATTCTCTGTGTCTTATCTACACTAACATTTTTAATCTGTTTGCAGAAAGGCGTTCAGTTATAGAATCAACTCCATGCCTTATAATTAAAATGGCATCTTCAATGCCGGGTGTGGTGGTGCACGCTTGTAATCCCAGTACTTTGGGAGGTGGAGACCGGAGGATCCGGGTTCGCAGTCAGCCTCAGCTCTCTCTCTCTCTCTCCGTTTCTCTCTCTCTCTCTCTCTCTACTTAGGACTTCCGCAACGTCGTGAGACCCAGTTTCAAAATAAAGTATAAATAAATAGGGCCGGGGGTGTAGAGCGGAGGTAGAACGCCCCTGGGTTCAATTCCCAGTACCGTAAAAAAAAAAAAAGAAAAAAAGGGCATCTTCACCAAAATCCTACTGCATCCAATAGTGATAATATTTCTTACCTGAAGAAAGGAAACAAACAGGCTGGGGTGTAGTCTCAGTACTTGGGAGGCTAAGACAGGAAGGTCACAGGTTCGAAGGCAGCCTCAGCAACTTAGCAAGGCTCTCAATAACTTAGTGAGATTCTGTTTCAAAAAATATATATAAATACGGCTGGGGATATAGCTCGGAGGCATAATGCCCTTGAGTTCAATCCATAGCACCACAAAAAAAAGGAAACATTATTTTTTACCTACACCCCAAAATTTATGAAGTATAACACTATATATAAAAATTAACTTGATTCTATAAGCCATTCCATAAAACCTAGTTTAAAAAAAGACCTAACATAAAACTCAGACTATTGGAGTTAGGGATATAGCTCAATGGTTGACTGCTTGCTTAGCATGCGTGTTCAATCCCCAGCACTACAAAACAAAACAAACAAATCTGTCTAGAAACAATGGTTGCTATACCTTTCAAGCTGTCCATACAATACAATTTGGGGATGTAATAAATAAAAATAAAATCATACCTTTATCAATCCTTCAGAAAAGAGAATTTCTATAGTTTCTTTCAAGATAGGAAGTAAACCACCGTGGTGAATACCAATCCCCCGCTTCAAAAGAGGAAGTACATGTTCAACCTGTGATTTGGGAATAACATGATATGAGAAAAAGAAAATTTAAAAATATTAAACTAACCAGATTAAGAAAATTGGGTTAATATAAAATGTTTTGTCTAAAGAAATCATTAATAAAATCTTTTCAGAATAAAAGCAAAACCCATATTCCCATGATTAAACTAAAAAATATAATAAAATTCTGGCTTATCTTTAACATGATAAGCATGTTTAAGTAAACTTTACAAATCTTTTCCTGCCTCAAATTTTTCAGCATTGCTTCATGTTCTCCAAAAAGATTATGAGCTAAAGAGTAGAGTTTGTATCTGTATAAAATGAACTTTAAAGCTTGGCACGGTGGTGTGTGCCTATAGTCCCAGCTACTAGGGAGGCTGAGGCTGGAGGATCACTTGAATTCAAGAGTTTGGAGCCGGCCTGAGCAACACAGCAAATCTCTTTCTCTTAAAAAATAAACTCAGCTGGGTACTGTACCATATTCCTGTAAACCCAATACTTGGGAGGCTGAAACAGGAGTATCGTGGGTTCAAGACTACCCTTAGCAGCTTAGTGAGACACTCAGCAACTCAGACCCTGTTTCAAAACAAAAAATAAAAAAAAGGGGCTAGGGCTGTAGCTCAGAGGTAGAATACCTTTGGGTTCAATCCCAAGCACCCCAATGAATGAATGAATGAATGAGTAAATAAACAAACTCAAAAGATAGTGGAAACACAAACTGAAGAGTACATAATGATAAAACATATTTAACATGAATATATACTTCATTTAAAAACAAATGAACTACTGAAGTGTTCATTCTCAGTGACACTATCAAATGCCAGTTGGAAAGGTGCAAAGACATGGCTCAGATCTTTAATATAATTCAGCTGGGAAAGAAAATTACAAAAAAAAAATTGTAAACAATATACCATTTTAAATGTCAAGAAACATGCTACTTAAGTCTTGTGGTAAATCCTTTACAAACCAGAGCATTCATTTGTAAAACAAAGTACTACCTCCCAGTTTTTCTTTACACACAACAAAACTTCTAAGTATTAGGTTGGTCTAAAGCAGTAGTTCTCAGTTTTTGATGCACGTAGAATCATGTGGGGAGGTTATGAAAGAATTCTAACAACCAGAATACAAACCAGGCAATTCCAACAAAGGAAATATATAGTGGACTAAAAACAAAGTAGATGTTAAATTCCTCACTAAACACATACTTTTCATTAGGTGTACTCTCTCATTTTGTTTGGTATTCTTATGAATTAAGAAATAAAACTAAGCCGGGCGTGGTGGCGCATGCTTGTAATCCCAGTACTTTGTGAGGTGGAGACCGGAGGATCCGGGTTCGTGGCCAGCCTCAGCTCTCTCACTCTCTCTCCCCCTGTCTCTCTCTCTCTCTCTTTCTCTCCTTAGTGAGGCCCTCCGCAACTTCGTGAGACCTGGTTTCAAAATAAAGTATAAAAAATAGGGCCGGGGGCGTAGCGCGGAGGTAGAACGCCCCTGCGTTCAATCCCCGGTATCGCAAAAAAAAAAAAAAAAAAAACTAGCACTAAAAATTTTGTAATATAGGAACATAAGTTACAAAGAAGATCCTTCAGGCATCAAATCTTTCCTCTCCTGTCATCTTTTTGCAGTTTAAGGTATCACTTCAGTACCTACTGCAACACATATGCTGCAATGTACACACTCTGCAACACTATGACAAAATCAAGAAATGAAATGTTACCTATTAATATCCACGTATATGCTACCTATTAATATCCACACTTCACTGATACTAAAAATTTACCTGTGGGAGTTTTTTATCTTCATCAGACAAGCAGTCAATTGCATTACTGAATACCTCTTCAACCATCTTCTTTTCTTCACCTAACAGAAAATTCAAGGGTATATAAATATTAAAATGAGTCAGTGATACCAAACTTTACATATTTCAAAGAATAGGGCTCTATAGAGACAGAGTAAATGTAAAGAATCAGTATTTAAAATGGTAAAAAATGAATAGATAAAAATCAACACATAATTAATAAAATTCCCTGCCTTTCAAAACTGATTTAAGAGACTTAATCCATGGAAAAAAGTACACAAAAATAGTAACAATAACTACACTAAGTGTTTTATAAGCAAAACTGAATTCTAATAATTATAGGACACAGGACTATTATTACCCAGCTTTTACTACTGAGGAAAGCAAGGCTTAGTGTAAGTAATAAGCACTGCTATTGCTGTTAAAGTAACAATTTCTTTTATTTATTTTTTTTTTTGCGGTACCGGGGATTGAACGCAGGGGCGTTCTATCTCCGCACTACATCCCCAGCCCTATTTTTTATACTTTATTTTGAAACCGGGTCTCAGGAAGTTGCGGAGGGCCTCACTAAGGAGAGAGAGAGAGAGAGAGAAAGGGAGAGAGAGAGAGAGAGAGAGAGAGACAGGGAGGGAGGGAGAGAGAGAGAGAGAGAGAGAGCTGAGGCTGGCCGCGAACCCGGATCCTCCGGTCTCCGCCTCCCAAAGTACTGGGATTACAAGCGTGCGCCACCACGCCCAGCTTAAAGTAACAATTTCAAAGCCCATGCTCTTAACCACTGCACTGCCTTCTTATACTGTGTCTATCAAATAATGGCTACTCAATAAATACTTGTTTAATTAACCAACATATAATCCTGAAACTTTAATCATATTCAGCACTGTTAGTGAAGAGAAAATATTTATAAGCAGAACAATCCACTCAAAAATATAAAATATTATTTTTGGCTTTAGGTTTATGTAGGTTATCTGTCATTTTACTTTTACCCATGGAAAAGAAAGAATTAGCTTTAAAATACATTTTGGATGATTCAAAATATCATTTACTTCTCACTGTACAGAATTACATATGCAATAGGCAGAAGTGAATGACAAGTGGGCTGGTATTCAGCACACTGCAATTCTTGACTAGGCTGTGCTATAATCTGGCTTTATTATAATCTGGCTGTGTGACTTTAAGCAAGATACAATTACAGTGAATATGCATTTGCTATTAAGTCTTATTACTTTATTTGAGAATTCCAGTATAGTTAGACAAAAGGTTGGCCTTTCTGGTTTGGATTTCAATTAAAAATGAAGCATAAAACTTTCTATTAGAGAAGGTAGTCAGATCAAGAGATCTACCATTAAGAATTAGGATAGAGAACCACATAACTAAGTTTAGTGAAATGTAAGAAGGCACGCTTCTAATGTTTTTCAGTAGAGTTCTGGAGATTTAATGCAGAGCAGTATAATTCTACCTTTACATAAAAGGAAGAGAGTAGAAAAAGAAAGAAACTATAAATCAAAGGCCTCTTAAAGCATTTACAAATGTGCTGAGCAACTACCAATGTAACTGTTGGTGATCCGCATATGTTAGTAACACACAACAGATTTTAGTCATTTATACTCATTTTCATATACCATTAAAACTAGACAAAAATGATGTAGTACCTGTGTTGAAATCTAATTTGGTCATTTGAAGAGCATAAGCTTCACAATCTTTCTTACTAAAACTAAAAATAATTACAGGTTGAAAATTTCTTTCCATAATCATCTTCACAATCTTGAAGACATTTGATGGTCCTGCAAAAAGAGAACATAAACCATACCTCAAAATTAACTCAAAATGGATGAAAGACCTAAATATAAAAACTGAAAGCATAACTTTTAAAATAAGGTTAGACAAAGCATTCATGGCTATAAAAAGCAGAAGCAACAGGAAAAAAAAGTAAAACTGATTTTTTTTTTGTGGTACTGGAAATTGAACCCAGGGGCAATCTACCTCTGAGCTATACCTCCTGCCCTATTTTTTATTCCTTATGTTGAAAACGGGTCTCACTAAGTTGTGGAGGGCCTCACTAAGCAGCTGAGGCTGGCCACGAACCTGTGATCCTCTGGTCTCAGCCTCCCAAGTACTGGGATTACAAACATGTGCTACCATGCCCGGCTAGTAAAACTGAATTTCATCAAAAGGAAAAACTTTTATAATTTGATGTTCTTCATCAGTAAAGTGAAAAGACAACTCCAATCCAAAGGATGGGAAAAACAATTGCAAATCATCTATCTGATAAAAGTCTAGTATCAAGAATATAAAAAGAAGTTTTACAACTCAACAAACAGCCCAATTTAAAAATTGACAGAGGATTAGAAGTTTCCCCAAGCTGTACATGGTGGTGCATGCCTGTAATCCCAGTACTTGGGAGGCTGAGACAGAAGGATCGCAGGTTCAAAGGCAGCCTTAGCAATTTAGTGAGACCCTGTTTCAAAACAAAAAATAAAAAGGGCCAGAATCTAGCTAAGAGTTAGACTGAACCTGGGTTTAATCTATAGTACCTAAAGAAAAAAAAAAAGGAAGGAAATTTCTCCAACAATACATGATTGGCCAGTGATCACATAAAAAGATATTCAACATCACTGGCCACCAGGGAAATGTAAATCAAAACCACATTTCAACCATTTCAGACTCACAAGGATGACTCCAACCAAACAGACTCATAATAGTGAGCATTGGCATGGATATGGAGAAAATGAAACCCTCATACACTTCTGGTATGAATGTAAAAGGGTGCAGCTACTTTGGAAAATATTTAGTTGTTCTCAAAAGGTTAAACAGACTTTCCATATGATTTGACAATTCAATACAAATTCCCACAAAAACTTGTACTACATATAAGAATGTTTACACCAGTATTACTCATAACAGTCAAAAACTGGAAAGAACCCAATTGTTTATTCACTGGTGAATGTAGAAATAGAATGTGGCATAGCCATACAATGGAATGTTATTTGACCATAAAAAAGAATGAAGTACTGACACAGTAAAAAAGGAATGAACCTTAAAAACATTATGTTAAATGAAAGAATCCAGTCACAAAAGACCACATGTATTATTGTAACCAGGGTCCATTTCATAGATTATGAACCTGTGGCTCAGCTGAACTGTGGCTTAAAACTGGTATGTTTTTTTCTTCGCCCTCTCCCCACTCCCTTCTCCCCTCAACAAGTATGATATTCTTATCAGTTTACTGACTGTAGGAATAAAGTGCTGGTGCCACTGAGACCTAAGTCTCAAGAATACCAGCTGGCTTTATAAAGATTCTTCTTTTTGTATGAAATTTGGAAACATAAGCTTTTTCTTCAACCCTTGCTCACTGATTTTTCCCACTTGCTAGAAAATCAATAAAACTTCTTTCTCCTCTTCCCAAAGACCTTTCCCAATTACCTGATTTGGCAAATTGGGGCAAGGAGAGAGGTTTCAGTTACATTATGATTCCACTTACATGAAATATTCAGAAAAGGCAAATCCATAGAGAAAACAAACCAGTGACTGCCTAAGTCCAAGGGGTGATGAAGGTAGAGGATGAGGAATGAACACTAATGTATATGTGGCTTCTTTTGGGGTTCATGAAAATATTTGGAATTAGATAATGGTCACGGTTGCACAATTCTACAAATATAATAAAAACCATTTTTATATTAAAACCATATTTTAAAATTTTAGCACATTATAGAATGGTGATTTTTCATGGTATATGAATTATATCTGAATAAAAAAGGTGATTGTGGTGATGGTCACATAATTTTATAAATACATTAAAAACCACTTAATTGTACACTTTAAATGGGTGAATTGTAAAATGTATAAATGATATCTAAATTAACACCTTATAGGAAAAAGATATCAACCTTTATTCATCCAATTTTTTCATATACCATCTAGATCTTTTTTTTTTTTTTTTTTTTTTTTTTTGCAGTACCGGGGATTGAACCCAGGGACGTTCTACCTCCGCACTACACCCCCGGCCCTATTTTTTTATACTTTATTTTGAAACCGGGTCTCACGAAGTTGCGGAAGACCTCACTAAGTAGAGAGACAAGGAGAGAGAGAGAGAGAGGTGAGGCTGGCCGCGAACCTGGATCCTCCGGTCTCTGCCTCCCAAAGTACTGGGATTACAAGCGTGCGCCACCACGCCAGGCTCCATCTAGATCTTTTCTGGTTCTGGGGATTGAACCCAGAGGCACTTTACCACCAAACTACACCTGTAGCCCTTGTTATATTTATTTATTTATTTATTTATTTATTTATTTATTTATTTATTTATTTATTTTAGTACTGGGGATTGAAATCAGAGGCATTCTAACTCCAAGCTACATCCCGGCCTTATTTTATTTTTTATTTGGAAACAGCGTCTCACTAAGTTGCTGAGGGCCTCACTTAAGTTGTTGAGGCTGGCCTCAAACCTGCCATCCTCCTATCTCAACCTCCCAAGTACTGGGATTACAGGTGTGTGCCACCAAGCTTGGCTACCATCTAGATCTTTAAGTAGCTTCCTGATAAAAACACTCAAGACATACAATGTCGAAGTAAAATCCTCTTGAAACAAAGTTCCAAATTACCTTTTGTTCCTCCTTTCCGTCCCTTCTGGTCTCCTTTTGCCAAATCACCTGCATCTCGAAGCACTTGCATTGCCGTATTAAAATTATCTTCTCTGAAGTCACCCTAGAAACAAAGATTTCTTTTAAACATTTGTAACATAAGTCATAATCCTAATTATGATTAACTGGTAATTACAAATATTTTTCATACCTCAAATATAAATATATTTCATACCTCAAACACAAAGCTTCCTCAAATAAAATAATCCAATATAATAATTATAAGAAAGGTCACTGAAGTAATTTTAAAAATTATTTGTGACAAGAGGTAATAAAAGGTGATAAAGAAGAAATGAAAGTGGGAAAAGCAAGGCATAAGACATCTGAAACACATCTATAGCCTTGGTATATGTGCTGCCGAAGTGAGCACTGAAACACATCTATAGCCTTGGTTTCCAGGCATTTTTAAATAATGGAAAAGGAAGACAAGCAAATTCACTCATAAGAAAAATATAAGTATCATCAGGCGTGGTGATGCAGGCCTGTAACCCCAATACTTGGGAGGCTAAGACAAGAGAATCGCAGGTTCAAGACCAGCCTCATCAACTCAGCAACCTAGGGAGACCCTGTTTTAAAATAAATCAAAATAGGGCTGAGGGTGTAGCTCAGAGGTAGAATACCCCTGGGTTCAATCCCCAGAATGACAAAAGAACAAACAAAAAAACATAAGTCTCAAACATAATTTTATTTACTTATTTTTTTGAGCCAGGGTCTCACTATATTGGCCAAGCTGGCTTTGAACTCTGGGGATCAAGCAATCCTCCTGACTCAGCCTCCCAAATAACTGGAACTAAATATGTGTACTACTGTGCCAACCATCAAATATAATTTTTGAAATAAACACAGATTTTAGTTGGGTGTGGTGGTACACACTTATAATCCCAATATTTGGGAGGCTGAGACAGGAGGATCACAGGTTCAAAGCCAGCCTCAGCAACTTAGCAAGGCTCTCAGCAACCTAGTGAGACCCTGTTTCCAAATACGAAATAAAATTGGGCTGGGGTTGTAGCTTGGAAGTAGAATGCCTCTGGGTTCAATCCCCAGTACAAAAAAAAAAAAAAAAAAAAATCTCAATAAAAACATTTTTTTGTTGTTGCGGAACTAGAGATTGAACCCAGGGGCATTCTACCTCTGAACTATACCTCCAGCCCTACTTTTTATTCTTTATTTTGAAACAGGGTCTCACTAAATTGCGGAGGGCCTAAGTAGCTGAGGCTGGTCATGAACCTTCGATCCTCCTGTCTCCGCCTCCCAAGTACTGGGATTACAAGCCTGCACCACCATGCCCAGCCTAAAAACATATTTTAAACAATTTTGGACTGTGAAACTACCCGAGACAAAAAATGGATCTCTACCACTTTTCTTTAGTTCAAAATCAAGGAAAAACAAGATATAAATAATAAATTATGGCATTATAAGAATGACGATTACTCACATTTTCATCAACCACAAGGTGAAGACCATCTCCCCCTGCTGGAAAAATGTAGTGCTGCAATGGAGTAGGTCGGTAGTCTGTGTAAATTACATGACAAGGCTATAAAAAGAAAGAAACAAACATATAAAATTTTATTTCTTCAAAATAAAACTGTGTATTTAACCTATTCGAAAGACCTTATGGAAATAAAATTGTGGTTTATATATTTAAAAAGAAAATACTTAAAAATGTTTTTAACTAGGCAAGAGAAAAATGGAAAAATTAAGTCTATCAAATCATACCAAGACTTCAATTTACCAATTCCCTCATCAAGAACACATGCATGCTCTGTACATCAATTACCTATTACCTAGGCCTAGGATACAGAAAATGCCTGTTTTATGGAGGAGTAATGTGATAATACAAAGGATTCTTAAGGTAAAATGAACTTTTCTATCCCACAGAGGTAAAACGGCAGGTTGATCTATCATCTCCACCAGATCCACTGGGATTCAGAATGGATCACGATGGGGGAACATTACAAACATACTATTGCAGAACTTATAAACAGATAAAAATAAGCTCATGATGATATCAATGTAAAGGAAAAAACAAGGGCAGAAAAATAAAATCAAGAATAAATTCAGTACACAGAGACAAATACTTGTTATAAGGTCCTATACAGATACTAAAGCTGAACTAGAAAAGTAAAACGGAAATAAAGTCAGTGAAAAGTGTGACTATGTTTACAAGAGAAAAATCAAATCAAATGCTCAACAGATGACTAGCTTTTCCTGGTACACAGGACTTAGAGAACCTAATGTGTACTTGTGGCTCAATGTCAGAGTAAACGCAGTAATTTCCAAATTTGGTAGAGCATCAGGATTAACTTGGTAACTATTGAAAATCATGGCTTCCAAGGCACTACTCCTAGAGATTTAGATATGCTGGGTTTGAGAAGGAGCTCAGAAATCGGCATTTCTAACAAGTCAGTTGATTTTGATAAACTGCTTATATAAGAAGTAGTTTCACATTAAAATGTCTCCTTTATTCTGAATAGCATTAGGAAAAAAAGCTTAAGAAGGGTATGATAAGGCCAATGTGACATTTTAGAATACTGAAGTCATCAAAAAAGAGAGAAAAATAAATACCTGTTTATGTAAATGGCAAATCCATTCAGCAAACTGTCGGGCATTTGGAATAGTAGCCGAAAGAAAGACATAGTGGACATTATCGGGAAGCAAAATAATAGTTTCTTCCCACACAACACCACGCTCTGAAAAATAAATATACCTTGGAACTCAGTATCATTTTAGTGACAATATCTAAAATTATTTTAAGCTTAGTAATTAAAATTGCAGATGACTTTACACAAGCATATTTTTAGCCACAGAACCTTATGGAAAACTACTTAGGTTCTCATTATAAGTCTATGTAGTAGAGAATTAGTACACTAAATCACCATAAACCACTATAAACATAATGTACTCTGCATGGCCTACAGAGCAGTGACAGACTGAATCCTTTCCATCAGCCAAATAAGAGCCCCAAGGACAAAGCAGGGAAATAGATTTCCACTTCACTTTGAAAAGCAGAGGTAACAGCCTGTAGACAGTTAAGGCAAAAAATTCGGAAAATACACCATTACTATCCCATATGGCATCTTTCATCCAAATTACCGTCATGGTCCTCTGGAGATAAAAGATAGATTTAATGCAAAGCAGAGCTCTTAAGTCAGTTTTATTAAGATGGAAAAAAACCAGAAATGTCAGTCTGATAGTTTCCTCCCTAAAATAAACAAATCAATAGATGGTTCATGATTTCAAAACCAAAATAACTATTCAGAGCTTAATTGAATTGGCAAATGTGATAATTGGTGATAAATTTGGCAAATGTTGATAAATGGTTTGTTAAATTCTATTCCTTTTATCATAAATACAGGTAAATTCAGTGCTTTAAATAAAAACTACATCTTGTTTTAAGTATGTATATTAAACACTACCTTTAAAATGTGTTTGTTAATGTTAGCTCTCCCAACACCCTCAAAATTCCAAGTATATTCACTTATCCATTATAATAGTGTAATGGCCTATATATTTATAATTTTTTTCTTTCTGCTCATTTATATTTCATAATGCCCATTTTATTTTTAGCATGAACATGCATCTTAGTTTTCTTTAAAAAACTAAATTAACAATAAAAAAATCAAGAATACTAACTTTGTAAGTTAGAAGGTTTAGAAATTCTTTAACATAGTTATATTAGAGAGCTATTAAAAGCAAGCCAGTTTTTAATTCCATTTGCTTTATTTGAATTTTCTTACCCAACAAAAACAACTAAGGAGCTGTACTTAAATGAAGTCCTACTAGGAATATTATATCATATTGTCCACGATTTAAAGAAGAAATAGCTTATTAGAATTCTAGGCACACAAAAATTGAAAGCAAAATTCAGCCACTTTTTATTCAAAACTCCTAATATCGTTCTTAAAGGAAATACATGGCACACATTTCAACACTGCAAAATATACCTGAATCTCTCATGTAATGAATTTCGTCAAATATTACCCAAGCAACTTCTCGCATAACTTCAGAACCTCTGTACAGCATACTTCTTAAAATCTAAAGAAAAAAATTAGCAGGATTATTTATTTATTTTGCAGAACTGGGGATTGAACCCCGGGGCATTCTACCTCTAGGCTACACCCCCAGCCCTATTTTTTATTCTTTATTTTGAAACAGGGTCTCACTGAGTTGTAGAGGGCCTGACTAAGTAGCCCTCTAAGCCCTGACTAAGTAGCTGAGGCTGGCCGCAAACCTGGATCCTCCTGTCTCAGCCTCCCAAGTACTGTGATTACAAGCGTGCGCCACCACACCTGGCTTCAGAATTTTGATTTAACATCCAATAGGTAAACAAAAACTGTTTTGTTTTTGTCTACAAAGAATTTTGGGTATTCTTTATTAAATGAAAATATTGAAATAATTTTAGGAGTTACATATCTTCTCAACTTGAGTTACAAATCAGATCCAATTCATGAAGAATTACGATCACCCCCTACTCTCTGTTTATCTAATCACAGATCCCCACACTTACTGGCTTACTGCCCTAGTTTGAGGGGGAAAAAAATTACTAATCACACCCCTGGGCACTTCCACTGTGCTCCATCCCCTGGAGGTACTATCACTGACTTTGGGGAGAAGCCACTTCCTTCTATGAACAGCACCCTCCCCAAGATATACAAAAGACACTGAATCCCATAATGTCTGCTCATTTCTTCTAACTCATCTCTTCACAATTCAACTACTTTGTAGCAACCGTTTTCCTGATTTTTTTGTTTTTGTGGTACTGGGGATTGAACCCAGGGGCTTTTTACCTCTGAGCTACACCCCCAGTACTATTTTTATTTATTCTTTTTATTTTGAAACAGGGAATCAAACCTGTGATCCTCCTAACTCAGCCTCCCAAGTACTGGGATTACAGGTGAACGCCACCACACCTGACTGTTCTCTTGATTTTTAAAGTGAAAAAGAAATCTTCCACAGATGGAATAAAGTTTTGAGAACAGATAAAATGTTCCATTGGACACCAAAATGGAAAGCAGACGATGTCTTTGTCTGATTCTCCAGACAGAACCTAATTTATGCTCTTTATTGCACTTATAAAATGAAGGTACAAATACGTACGAAATGAAAGTACGAAAATATGTACGAAAGTACTTAATAAATTAAAGATAATCATGTCCAAATCTTTGTCACAAATACATGTAAAACTTAACTGGGATTTTAAAAGGTTAAATACTGCATTTTAAAAAACATTAACCACTTATCTACTTGTAATCAACAACACTCAGATGATATAGAAGAAAAAAAATCACATGGAAGGAAGAGCCACTACTTTTTCTTTCTTTTTTTACGGTAATGGGGATTGAACCCAAGGGCATTTATCTCCAAGCTACACCCCCAGCCCTATTTTTTATTCTTTATTTTGAAACAGCGTCTCATTAAGTTGCAGAGGGCCTCACTAAGTAGCGGAGGCTGGCCGTGAACCTGTGATCCCCGGCTCAGCCTCCCAAGTACTGGGGTTACAAGCATGTGCCACCACGCCCAGCTGAGCCACTACCTATATAAAACTATGTACTCAAATCCTTGAAACTATGTATATAAAATCAACAAAATATTTAAAAATACTTGAAACAAATGTATCTATTATACAACAAATAGAAATATTAGTAATCTAGAAATATATTTAATGTTACTAGAACATTTTAAAATAAATTGTATCTATTTCAAGTAAATCTACTTAGGTAATTAAGTATTACATTTTATCTATAAAGAGCCAGCTATAAAACATTACATGCAATTAGATACAATAAAGGGAAAAAGTTAGATGACACTGTATAAATCACCTCTGTAGTCATAACAAGACAAGATGCTGTAGGATTGATAGTAACATCTCCAGTCATCAGACCAACATCTTGAAATTCTTCATACATTTCACGGTATTTCTGGTTACTCAGAGCCTTAATTGGGCTGGTAAATATTACACGCTGCTTTTCCCTTAAGGCCAATGCAATGGCATACCTAAAAATGCAAAAGATGAATAATAATAATTATAAATTTGTTTTAATTATTTAATTAAAAATTCTATTAATATGTAAATTATGTTTACTTTCCCTAATTACTTATCTTTTTTTTTTTGCAGAACTGGGGATTGAGCCTCCAAGCTACACCCCCAGCCATATTTTTTGTTCTTTATTTTTGAAACAGGGTCTCACTAAGTTGCAGAGGGCCTCACTAAGAAGCTGAGGCTAGCCATGAACCTGTGATCCTCCTGTCTGTCTCCCAAGTACTGGGATTATAAGCATGTGCCACCATGCCCGACTTTAATTACTTAAAACACTGACTTTGCAAAACATTCATACCATATTTTATTTACTACAGACAATTTATTATACTAATAATTAATATGATATATCTAAAATGTAGTAGTCTAAATGAACAAGAATATTTTAATTTTAACTCTGGTCACTTGGAATTAATAAACTTAATTACCAATACTAATAGATTTCTAAAGGTAATCTTGTTCCTACAAGAAAACATCTGATCCTATCAATAAGCCTCTGAAAGTTTAGAGCCTCTGTCACTTTATGTATATACAGACTACAGACAATTAGGAAACCCTGGAAAATAATGTGGGTTTTTCTTCCCCAGAGTTTCATGAATAAATTAATCTGTATATATTCTTTCCCTATGTATAAAAGTTATCAAATTAGTCCTTACCTAAAAATTATGGTAGGTTATGATTATGGAATAGTTCTTCCCTAGCTATTAGTGGAATTCAATGCAGTAGTTTTGCTTGTTTTTAAAGAAAAGTCAGTTAAGTATTTAAATATAGACCATGACATCAGGATCATCCTTATTCCTAGCTGAGCATGGTGGTGCACACCTGTAATCCCAGTACTTGGGAGGCTGATGGAGGATGGCAGGTTTGCAGCCAGCCTCAGCTGGCTTTCAAAATAAAGCCAGGTGTGGTGGCACACACTTGTAATCCCAGTAGTTGGGAGGCTGAGACAAGAGGATCGCAGGTTCCAGGACAGCCTCTGCCAGTAGTGAGATTCTCATCAATAGTAGCAAGACATTGTTTCAAAATAATAATTAAAAAAAAATAGGGCTGGCAGTGGAGCTCAGAGGTAGAAAATGCCCTTGGGTTCAATCCCTATTACCAACAAATAAATAAATAATAAATAAATGAATAATAAAACAGGGCAAGGGTGTAGTTCAGAGGTAAAATGCCCCTAGGTTCAAACCCCAGTACCACACACACAAAAAAAGACTATTTAAAAAATTAAAAGTTTTCTAAACATAATCTAAAACGAATTGTAGAAATTGTAAAATACATACATGGAAGAAAGACCATGGGATGCTGTATTACCTAAAATGTTTACTTTTCAACAATACATTATTAGATATAAAAGAAGACAGGGAAGTATGATCTATACTCAAGGGAAAGAAGCAGAAATAAGAAACTGAATCTAGCCAGGTGCAGCGGCACATGCCTGTGATCCCAGTACTTGGGAGACTAAGAGAGGAAAATCACAGGTTTGAGGCCAGTGCTCAATAATTTAGGGCTGGGAGTATAGCTTAGAAGTAGAACACCCCTGGGGTCAATCCCTAGTGAAAGAAAGAAGGGAAAGAAAGTGGGGGAATGAATTCTGAGTGGGCTCTGATATTAGCAGACAAAGATTTCAAAGCAACTATTAGAAAGATGTACCAAAAAAGTAAGGAACTACATTCTAAGAATTGAAGGGAAGTAGGACAAAGATTCAGCAAACAGGCAATCACAAAGAAATTCAAACTATTAACAATACAACCAAATGAAAACTGTAAAGATGAAAAGTATAACAGAAATGAAAAATTCACTAAATTGTCTCATGAGCAGATTAGAGATGACCAAAGAAATGATCAGTGAATATAAAGACAAATCAATGTAAATTATCAAATCTAAAGAAAGAAATACAGAAAAACGAAAGACACTCAAGAGATCTGTGGAACAACCTCTGTATCTTAGTGGAAATTCCAAAACGAGAAAAAAAACACAAGAAATATACTCTAACGTCACAGTTAAAGTTGCTGAATGACAAAGACAAAGAGAAGAGCAACAGAAAAACAACTCAGAATGTAGAAGAGAACACGACAGTTAAGGCTGATTTCTCATCAGAAACAATGAAGTAGAATGAAATAATTTTAGTAGAATGATGTATCTGGAGAGTTGAAAGTAATAAAAAAAACGCTACCACCTAAGAATTCTATATCCAGTGACACTATCCTTTGAAAACAAAAGCAAAATAAATAATACCCACATAAAAACTAAGGAAATCCTCTGTTAACAAACAGATCTAGCCAACAAAAGGCAACTGTAAATCCAACCATATTAATCATGAAATTACTAAAATATACACAGTATCTTCTCTTTTTTTTTTTTTGCGGTACCGGGGATTGAACGCAGGGGCGTTCTACCTCCACGCTACGCCCCCGGCCCTATTTTTTTTTATACTTTATTTTGAAACCATGTCTCACGAAGTTGCGGAGGCCTCACTAAGGAGAGAGAGGGAGAGAGAGAGAGAGAAAGAGAGAAAGAGAGAAAGAGAGAGAGAGAGCGAGCAAGCTGAGGCTGGCCGTGAACCCGGATCCTCCGGTCTCCGCCTCCCAAAGTACTGGGATTACAAGTGTGCGTCACCACGCCCGGCCTCACACAGTATCTTCTCAAACCACAAATTAAATTAGAAATAAAAAAGACATATGGGAAACCGCCAAATGTTTGAAAAGTAAATAGCATGAGAGGAAACCAAAAGAAAAACCAAATGAATTGAATAAAAATGAACAACAATAATAATAATATTTGTGAGATATATCTTAGTACTAAGAGGGAAATTTATAGCTTTAAATGCTTACATTATAGATGAAGAATTACCTAAAATCAATAACATAAGATTCTGTATCAAGAAATTTCTAGATAGACACAGATTACCAAAACTGAATTAGGAACTTCCACTGATGGACATTAAGATGGCTTCTACCTTTTGAATAAATAGTACCACTATGAATATTCATGTACAAGGATTTGAGTACCTATTCTCAATTCTTTGGGATAAACATGTAGGAGTAGAAATACTGGATCTTATAGTTCTACATTTAACTTTTTTTTTTTTTTTTTTTTTGCGGT